>JASDQU010504725.1:4966-18685 GCA_032191745.1 Picea mariana | reverse complement strand
TTTTGTTTTTAGGTGCTAATTTTAAGGTTTTTCTGAGCTACTGTCTAAGTTTTGAAGGCAATGTTTGAAAAATGTTGTAATTTTGACCCCGTTTAAAAAAATGGTGCTACCGGTAGCACCACTTTTTGATTTGGGGGTTGATTTTGATGTTTTTTATGCAAAAATATGGGTTTTTGGGCCAGCGTTCTCGTTTTGAGGTCACAGTTCTCATTAAGTTGGTAACTATGTTCAATGCCTATGCTTTCTCTTCATAGTGTCACGATTCTGCTCATCGAGTTGTTCACTACCACTCCACCTTTCCTCCCTCGTCTTCCCTCAAGCATCTCTCTCCTTTTCTTCATTCTGCATCACTTCTCATGTCGAGTCCTCTGGTCATCATCATGGCAAATCTTCATCTTTTCTGGTGGTTACCCCCATGCGTTCATCATCACTGGGCGTTATGATTAGATTCCTTATCTTCACTGGCAGTCCAAAATCTTCATTCTCTCTTCCATCTGTCAATCGTCTCTATGATCAGTCTTCATTTCACTGGTAGATGCCTCGAGATGCTTCGTATTCTCTGTCGATCACCCTGAAGACTCTTTGAATTCTTTGGCAGAAATTATCAGTGGTCTCTAATAGTTACACCGAGGCTCTTCGACCCCTCTGGAAGACACCCTACAACTCCTCAAATTCTTTGGTAGATGAAATCACTTCGTTTTGGCAGTTACTGAGAGAAACTCCATGCATTCATGTGTTTTGGTACCATCTCTCTTCCCGAAGAAAACTTCACAGTGGGTGCTAACTCTTCTGGCTAAGCCCCTTCCTTTCAGGTGACCTTTGGCAGTGACCAAATGCCTATTCATAAGGTGCTTCCATGACTCACGTTTTGGGGATCTGGGGATGAGGCATCTCGACTCTCCAAGTCACGATATCCGAAATGGAGCTTAGCTGCATGCTAGCTCCTCCCTTAAACCTTCGATGATGTGACCAATGGTTGTGACCACATCCCTATTCAAAAATGCATTTCGTGATTTCGCATTTTGCGTTTTCTCCCGTGAGTCTCCTTGAATCCTCATATTGCGAACCCTGAAATGGAGCTTGGTTGCTCTAACTCCTTCCTCCAGCGTGACCACCGGCGGTGACCACAACTTAACTCGAAACTTCATTTCGCAATTTTGTGTTTCGGGGATTCTTCTGTGAGTCCATTGACTCCTCCAACTTCTGGTACCTGAAATGGAGCCTAGCTATGCTAGATCCTTCCACTCACACAACCACGGGCAGTGACCAGGGGCCAAGTCCAAAAATGAATTTCGCATTTCGTGTTTTGGGGATTTTGTGAAGAGTCATATCGACTCTCCATGTCACAAACTATGAAATGGAGCTTGGAAGCTCTAGCTCTGCTCTCCAACTCTCGACGATGTGACCACGAGATATGACCACTAGCTAGTCATTTGAGTGCTTCGCTCTTCATGTCAATGGTCCACGATCCATGGTGATCAGACGACTATCCTCCGTCCTGGAACTTCAGCTTTCGGGACTTTGGGGGAGAATTGATGCTAAAAATCCTGAAACTAAACTCCCAAAGTGACATCATTCTTACGTCACTCAATGACGTGTCATAAGACGAGTGGTTGCCATGTGTCACTCAGAATTGTAATTTCCAGTGGCCTGAAATGCTGAGTAAACTTAACACTTGTCCTTGTATGATTGCGCCATGTGTCCTTGTTGATGTAGACTACCACCTATCCTTTCTAACGTGGTATGTCATGAACTACCTCTTGGATCTAATGGCCCTGATTCATCCTTGATCCAACGACTAAGATTATTTCGTGATTTTTCATATCGCGAGTTCGAGAGGTTAGAACACCTCGTTCCTTTGACTTTCCAGTTAGCAAAGAGATGATATTTCACCACATGTCCTTCTTGGATCGACGAACCAGATTTCTCCTCGATCTGATGGCTTAGATCATTTTTCCATTTCATGTTTCGCGAGTTGGAAGAATAGAGCACCTCATGCCTTTGTCTTTTCAGTCAATGAAATGCCGAGCTTTATCCACGTGTCCTCTAGATCCAATGATCCACGACTATCTTCGATGGATGGCCAGGATTCCTTCACATATTTGGAGTGTTGGATTAATCCTGGGCTTATCCTCCTTGCATCTCTACTAGATCTAATGGTTGTTAGTCCTTCGTATTAGCTCCATATCTAAAGGGCTATATCTTATCGCGATTTTTCATATCACGAGTTGGAAGGATAGAGCACTTCCTTCCTTTGACTTTCCAATCAGAAAAATGCCAATCGTTCGCCATGTATCCTTCTTAAAGATGGAAGGTCCTCCTGCTTTCGGGATTTTGTAGGCCCGCTTCATCTTGCACGTAAATATTGTGCTCCTTCTTATGGATCTAATGATGGTTGGTCTTCGGGCTTAGATCTAATGCATGAAAACTGTTCTCTTCTACTGTGCGCTCCTCCTATCTAAATTCAGATCTGACAGTCATCAAGAATTCTGAATGGGATCCAATGATCATTGTTTCTCTTCATTGTTATGCTTCTGATCTTGCCATGCCATCGTCACTGTTGATCATCCTTGCTTGCCTATTTTCTATCGCTATCTATGCCATCATCGTTGTTGATCTTCCTTGCTTGCCTGTTTTCCATCATTGTCTCCCAACTGTAACCCTACCAATGTCGCTACTGTTCTTGCCTATAACCATACCATCATCGTTGTTGTTATTTCCATCAATGACAAGCATGCTCAGCCTGTAAACATGCCAACAATCTCCCCCTTTGGCATTGATGGCAACCCTGAATGACTGCACTAATCTGTTTGGACCTCCAACTGTAGCATCCAGTCTGGACCACTCCTTTTCTCCCCCTTTGACATCAATGTCAAAGAAAACATGCTCCCCCTGATTTGTTGCAATATGTTTAGGAGGTATCAGATCTTCAACCAACACAAACTCCCCCTGACAGGATGGACTCTCTTATTTGAGTCCTGTAGAATATTTTTATCTAAACCAGAGTCTTCTCCTTCTGATTCTTGGACCTGTTCATTGTCATCTTCCACTGTATCCTCTATAGAATACTCAATATTGCTCACCTCTCTTATTGGGACTCCTTCATCAACCTTTTCTTGTCATAACCGGATGACTCCCCCTGTCACTATTCTCTCTTTGCTTCTGACTATTCTCCTCTTTTGTTTCTAAAAGGTTAGCTTTCCCTGACAAGGTCTTTCCTCTTGTTATCTCTACAGGATGTCATGTATATAATTTTGTACATCAGAATGTTCCTGCTGCAAATGTCATTGTCCTACTGGAACACTGCGCAATAGTAGCTTGTACTTTTTAAAAAACCCTTGGATCTCCCCATTGATTCTCATTGATCTCTATTACTGCAATTTCATTTTTCTTCCATGATGCCTACAATCCAAGGCTTTTATGACCATATTCAATCACAAGAAAAAACTGCTACAACCACTCTCATACCTGTTTTTCTTTTTCACAGATGAAGGACTTGTATCAGGTTTCTTAGGAGTATTGATTTCTTCCTTGTTGTATCCAATACCAGAATTGTCATTTGGCGATCTCTGACTATCCAAGAGCTTATCCAGGGTCATGGAGTTGTTCAAGAACTTTCTTCTCAACCTTCAAAACTTCTGCTTCCATGTTATGGCATGATTCTTCTTATACTTCTTCCATGGGATAAATGCTAACTGAACATTCTTTTATTGTATCTTAATCTTCTTTTTTACTTGTAGGGGAGGATTCAATATCAACATTACTGTCTATCCTTATGCTTTTAGCCACCACTTGTTCTGAGTTTACAGACTTTATCTTACAGTCTTCGGAATTGACCACCTCTTTACATCCTCTGTCAGACATTTGACTTACATTGAGAAAATTATGTTTCAACCCATCTTCAAGCAAAACATCCTGGGCATCTCCTTTGCCATTACTCAAACTCACCATCCCTTTATCCTTGATTTTACCTGGTTCATCATTTTCAATGATCTCATTTCATGTTTTTCTTTTACTTATAGGAAGAAGCTTATCCTTCTCTTCAGTCATGTGCTTGGAACATCCACTGTCTATATTCCTGGAGGCCTTTTGTTTTTGAGTTGAAAGTGCTAGACCACATTTTCTACTATATTTCTTTTTCCATGTGTTGGCATTTCTAGCTAAGAGCTTTATCCTTGGATTTGTTTTGTAATTCTTCAGATGGCAGTTTGCAACTTTGTGGCCGAAGTTATGACAGTTATAGCATTCAAGCTCATTGTTCAATAGGTCAAAGTGATTGTTGTAACGTTGTCTACTCATTGGTTGTTCATTATTTCTTGACCTCCTCAGTTGCATGTCTCTAAACTTAATTTGACCATTTGTAATCTGTGGTTGTTTTTTACTTGGTTGTCTCATTATTTGTTGTGGAAGACATTTTTTCCTTGGGAATCTTGATTGCTCATGTCTAAATCTTAAGGAACAATTTACAATTTTGTGGCCAAAGTTAGAACAGTAGAACCAATATCCATAGAAAAAATCCTTGTACCTTGAAAATGGTTTTCTTCTTTGAGCAGGTTGATTTCTTCCATGTTGATGATTTCCTTGAGTAGAGGGTGCATTATTTCTTTGTTCTACAAATTTAGTTCTGGCACCTTTTTCTTTACTCCTCCTGGGTGGCTGATTGTCTTCCTTTGTTTCTGCAGGTTTGTTGTTGTCATTGGTTGTAGATTTGAAAAACTTGATGGAGTCTTTGTTTCTTGGATGACCACTACTTGATCCTGTTATCACTCCAGGAAACTCTCCTAGGATGTAAGTCAGAGATGCCTGGTAACTAACTCTTTTTGAAAAATGTTTTCTCAATATTTGATAGGGTTTTTGGGTCAAGATGAATATCTGAGTACTGGACTGTGTTTCAAGACTGTCTAGAGATACAAAATCTTACAAGGCCTTCTAGCAATGTGGTCAGACAAGGTTTGATTAAATGGGGGGAAGAAAACAACTATTGAACCAGATTACACTTCATACCAACAAGCATAATGGGTTTAATAACCAAGAAATAACTTATGATTATCAACTAAGACAATTAATTAGTGAGATGACAGTCACTGCAAATTGAATGAGAATCAACAAAGAACTTTCACTCATAAGCTATCAAAGAACAGAGGAGAAAATCTAACAACAGAACTGAAGGAAGCTTGCAATTTTCTATAAAATAAGAATAAGTCTTTTCATTACAGTGGCAGCATCATAGTACTCAAAATCGAACCCTTGGTCCTTCTTCTATTCTAATATTTATAGCAATACAAAATAGTTCTTTGATCCTAAAAACACGGATCAAATCAACCAAAAATAGCAAGTGAAAATCTGTTGCAAAATAAGTGGGATATTTCCTCAAAATGAGGTCAATCCTAGATCTCTTTGTCTGTTGATTGTTGATGAGGTGTAGAATAGCCTTCCAAGGCTTCATGATGGCTTTCAACTAGAGATTAAGTCGAATTGTTGATGTGTCTAGGTGTCATGCTTTCCGTTTTACTTGAAAATGTCCATAACCTTTGAAATAACTTCTTTCTTCATGAAATGCCGAAAAACACTGCTGGGATGGACTTGATAATTCATGTGACATTCATTAGAAAAGATCCCGAATCATTTCCTATCAAAAATCCCTGACCTGTGCAAAAACTCGTTCAATTCTGGACACACAGGTTTTCGGTGGTTGCCTGGGGAGATTTCTGTGTGAGTTATCCACTGAAAGCGCCTATTTTCAGTTATTAATGAGCGCACTTTGGGCTCGCCTAAACCACCGAAAGTCAATTCTTTGAAGAGTTTCAAAATTACAAAATTGTCTGTCACGAATCCCTTTTTAACACTCAAACTTTGTTAGCTGCTGTAGTTTTGATTCGAGCAGACCTACGAACCTTTGCTGACTGTGCAGGGGAATCTGTTACATCTATTATAGTTGTGGCTAGACTAGCCAAAGTATCCAAACCAATTTTTTTTTTCTTTAGGTGCTTCAAACTTCTTTAGCTTGAGCCTTGCAATCATGAGCTGCCTGTATAACTTCATATTCTCTCTAATCAAATCTCTATTTCTATCTTTGATTCTATCATGTTTTTGTTTGAGAGTTTGATTCTCTTTAAATAGCTCAACATTTCTCTCTGTGAGGTCTGTGTTTGCTTTCTTAATTACCCTCTCCAGGACCTCCATCTCATAGATCTCTCTTAACAACATGTTGATTTTCTTTGTCTTACCCTTCTTAGGCTTGCTTGAAGAAGGTTCTGCTTCTGATTGCCTCTGTGTTTCAGAAGGCTTTGATGGAGGTATCTTGATTTTCAGTTTTACATCCTGTTTGATATGCAATTTGTCCTGTGTTTTTTCCATCTCCTGCTCTGAATCGGATTCACTATATGGTAAATTGAGTGGGTTTTTTGCTATGACAGGGTTTCTGTCTTCAAGATTTAATTTCCTCTTGGTTCCTCTTTGCTTGCTGGGTAATGCCTTTATAGAATCCATGGACATTGAAATCCATTTCCTCCTTCTGTGACCAGTAGGATCATTCCTGCTTCTAGACTTCTTTGCTTTTATCTCTGGAGGTTTTTCTGTTTGAAACTCATTCCAGAACAAGAAGAAACTCCATTCTATTTGCTTCCTTTGAAGGGCTTGTTTGACAAGGAGGGTAATCAACCCCTGATGGGATATTCTGCTTGTAACTTTAGTGGGCTGAGCCTTTACCTGTTTAGCTATCTTAATCAGGGTCTTATGAAAGAAATACGAGATTTTTAAGTGTTATCTGCCTGTGAAGTGGTTCAACAATTTAAAATGGTAGTACATCACCCTGTTATAACGCCCTTCACAGGTTATGTATACCAAAATCGCCTTCAGAAGGGTCTTCCACTTCGGTTCAAGATAGGACATAGGAATATCCTTCTTCCAAGTCAAAGTTTTATGTACTGGCAACATAAATGATCTGAATTCAACATTTGAGGGTGAAGAGGTTTTAAACCAGCAATCCCCTGCTCTGGACAACCCTGTGTATTCTGCAATAAATGCTTCATCTATAAAGAACTCCTCCTTGCCTATCCTAGCAACCCTTCCATCGTATGAGAGGACAAATGCTTCAGCAACTTGTTGATGAAAAGTTGTCAGTTTTTCACAATATGTGAGAACTCCAACCTGTTTAAAACACTCTGCAACTTCTGGATGTTCTTCAAAATACCACATGCCATCCACTTCTGACCTCAATGCAGGACTGAATTTTGACATGACTGAATGAAAACTGTATCTGAAACTATAGGCAGCAAGGTGTTTGGGAAACAGGCGGTTCTAGGAACTAGGGATATAGTCGATAACACTTATGAACAAACTGTGAAATCATTTGCCAGAGCATAGGATTGATAAATGCACTAGAATACCGACCCACATTTGAATGACAGTCTGACAAGGAAAGCCGAAACTTCAACTTTTTGGGGGCAATTGTATTTATGAAACTTTGACAGGAAATAGCTTGGAGACTTACCCGATAACCTGATCAGATTTCCTTGGCTCGAGATGCTGGCTGAACTCGGAGACACCACGCCAATCGCCCGAGAAAGCGGGATCAAGATTTTGAAAACCACGATTTGCTGATAAAATTGCGTGCTGGTAGTTATCTTCAGCAATCCTCGGGCTTCATTATAACACATTGAGTTTTAAAATGAATGAATGACCTGTTAATAATGATGAATGTATCTGCCACTGGAAAGGAGGGAAGCTCCATGCAATCGTATCTGGAGATCACCGCTCTGCGTGGATTTGAAAATGATTATTGCAGTAGATAATACGCAGGTTCTTCGAACCTTTCGGTTAAACCCCACGGATTGGCATCATCTCCCACAACGCGAGATTTTGGCGGTTGTATTCATCATTATTGCAATGATTTTTGACATCTGGCTCGTGCGAAAGCACAAGCTTTCTTTTTGCCCGTTCAAACATTTTCGGTGGTTTCTTGCCTTTTGTATTGACCACTTATCTGACGAAACTGAACACTTTCGGTGGTTAATGAGCACATGGTGGGCTCGCCTAAACCACCGAAACCTAATATTTTGCCATTTTCTTGACCGATCCAAAACCAACATTGCTTTTTGAGCTTATTTTGGAATGACTGATTCTCTAACCTATCTATAGAAATTTTGAAATCAAATTTAAAACTCAACCTATCATTTAAAAATTAAATAAAATCCAATGATTTATTTGGGGAGTTAACACTGGATCCTATTGGGGATGAACACCTCCCTGTGAGGTTTCAAGAACCACAGAATCAATGCCTTTCCTGTAAAAGAACCTAAAAACTAAAGTATCTGCTAGTGTTTCCATTGGGCATGGAGTTATTGAAAAGTAAAAACTAGACTATCATTACAATGTTTAGGCTCTGCAACCTTAGACAAAATAAAGCTTTAGAAATCGCCCATTTATCGGGCCACTGAACACTTCCTCACCCTCCAGATTCTGCAGAATGAAAGTGTTATTGTTTTGAACCTGAGTAATTATAAAAGGGCCTGTCCACAAGGAATCGAACTTGCCATGCTTTCCTTTCTCCTGTCGAAGAGCATCCCACTTGAGAACCCAATCACCGATTTGAAAACTGTCCACCTTCGCTTTTCTGTCAAATGTCTTTTTGATCTGCATCTGATGTGCTTCTGATCTGTCCACTAACTGTTCGCGAGCTTTTTGCAGTTCCACCAAATCTAGCATCCTTCTTACCATGTCATTTTGTTCAGTTTGCTCTTCCTGAAAGAACTTAGCCACATGCAACACTAATTGAACCGGAAAGATAGCATCAGTCCCATAAACCAACTTAAATGGGGAAGTTCCTATAGACTTTTTAATGGTTACTCTGTCTACCCACAGAGCAAATTTCAGTTTGGAATCCCAATTGTTTTTATTATCTTCTAACAGTTTTCTTATGATTTTGATCAAACTCTTATTTGACGATTCAGCCAAGCCATTACCTTGAGGATAGTAGGGATTAGAGTGTACCAACTGGATACCCATCGACTCACACATGTATACCAATGCTTATGATTTAAACACTGCTGCGTTATCTGCCACCAGCCTCTTGGGACATCCAAATCTTCTCAGAATATTTTCATAGAGGAACTTCATGACTACCTGTGTGTAGCATTCCGGGTGGGGATCGCCTCTATCCACTTTGTGAAATAATCAGTGGCTACCAAAATCCACTTGTGCTGACCACTGGATGAAGGATTTATTTCATCGATGAAATCTAAACCCCACTGCTGGAAAGGGCCATTTACCACAATAGGTCTCAGGGGTAAAGATTTCAACTGCTGCTTACCGGTAAATCATTGGCATTGGTCGCAAGATTTGACGAATGCACACACATCAGCAAAAAGAAAAGGCCAATAATATCCGGCCCTCAGGATCTTATGGGCAGTAGTCTTCCAATAATGATGACCACCACAAAAGGCTGAATGAAATTGATGGGTCACTTGGACAAACTCTTCTTTATCTAAACACCTGAGAAGCAGACCAACAGGGTCCCTCCAATACAGCAGATTATTGTAGATGCAGAATTTGATAGCTCTAAGCTTGAGAGCTCGAGCTTGAGTCAAACTGAGTTCAGGAGGAACTTCAAGATTTTGCAGAAAATGTATGATGCCAGCATACTATTCACATGAAGACAAGTGCTCTGCCACTTGCTGATTTTCATGCTGCTCTTCCGCTGCCAACTTTGTCTGAGAATTTCCTGAAATTTCTAATATGAAATTAATATCCAGCAGCTTATGGTTTTCCTCCGCTAAAAGCTTGGCAAGGCCCTGACCTTTGACCAATTTGGTAGGCTTTACTTCAATGTTGAATTCAATCATCTTTGCAATCCATCTTGCCCGCTTTCCATCAATATCCGGCTGAGTCAAAACATCTTTTACAGCAGAAGAAGGAACATATGCGATGACCTTTGAATGAAGGATATAAATTCTGAATGATTTTAAAGATTTTATGAGAGCATAAGCTTGTTTCTCGATAGGGTCATACCTCAGTTCAGCATCCCTGAGTGTCTTGCTGAAGAAAGCCACGGGATGATCAAAATTTTCCTCATCTTTCTGGAGCAGGACTGCTGCCACTGTGTCAAAGGAAGCAAAGGAAAAGATATAAAAAGTCTTACTGTAATCTGGGCTGATCAGAATCGGAGACTCGATGATCGCTTGCTTGATATCCTGAAAAGAGTTTTTCACACTGTCTGTCCATTTTACCTCAGCCCCCTTTTTCAGCATGCAAGTTATGTGTTTGACCAATTCAACAAAATTGGGCACAAACCTTCTGATGAAATTTATCTTACCAAGCAGTGACTGAATGTCCTTCTTCGACCTTGGCAATGACGGCTTTTGAATTGCCTCCACTCATTCTGGATCAATCATTACACCTTCGGCTGAGACGATGTGACCCAAAAGCTTACCCTTACTCAGAGCAAACTGAGATTTCTTGGGATTCAATGAGATCCCAAACTGTCTGCATTTTAAGAATACTTTTTTCAGATGTTTCAGATGCTCCTCATGGCTGCTGGAATATACTGTTATATCATCAAGGTATATGAGGACAAACTTGTCCTCCCACAAATGCTATATCCATGGCCCTTTGGAATGTGGCCCCGGCATTCATCAGTCCAAAGGGCATCTTGGAGTACATAAAGGTCCCCCAAGGAGTGGTAAACGCAGTCTTCTCCCGATCATCCAGATGAACAACAACCTGATTGTAACCGGAAAAGCCATCAAGAAAGGACATGACTTTTGTCCCTGAAATCCTCTGTAACAAGTGTTCCATCTTAGGAAGAGGATAGTTGTCCTTTTTTGAGAATTTGTTCAATTTTCTGAAATCTACACACAATCTTACCTCACCATTCTTCTTCCTTACGATCACCAGATTGGCAATCCATTTGGAATATCTCAAAGGAACTATGATCTTGGCATCTAAGAGTTTTTTAATTTCTCTCTCGATCACTGGCAGCAAAAGAGGACTAATAGGCCTGAGTTTTTGTTTGAATGGAATAGTGTCTTTTTCAAAAGGTATCTTATGCTGAATAACATCAGGATCATAAGTCTTTAAATCACTATATTTCCAAGAAAACACATCGGAAAATTCCTTCAAAACACTAAAGTAATTTGACTTCTCATCAGCAGTCAATTCAGAAGACAAATTAATAAACTTGGGCTGACTTTTACCTCCTATGTCATGCTCTTGAACAACTGGGTCTTTCTCCTTTTTGTCTGGCCGGTACGGGACATCATTCTGATCAAACAATCTTTCCAGGGGTACCAAACCTCGGGGAATATAATTGTTTGGTAACTGAATAATATCATGTTTGCCCAACTTTTTCTTTAGTTCAGGTTCTTGTGACTCTTCTTCATTAAGATTCTGCTGATCGATTTGCAAATCAGAAAACTCATCGACCACTTGGAGAAATCTATTGAGTTCATCATCATCCTCAAATACTTTCCAATATTTGACATTATAAGGTAAAGAAGGTCGATATTTTACTTGTATCTCATAGCTGAGCTTAGGGGGCATGGGAGGAATGAATGTGCTGGCTGAAACAACAAGAGAATCAGTGAGCTGATTCATATCCCTTGGTATGTATGAGATTTCAAAAACAGAAAAAGAATCACGCAGCTTCCATACCTCGTCTCTGTAAGCTTTTAATCGGACATGCTTAGCTTGAAAGGTGTTGTTCACCTGCTGCACGATGAGGTCTGCATCTCCCAACACTTTCAAACCTTTTATTCCCATCTCTTTGGCTGAATTTAATCCCAGCAGCAGAGCCTCGTACTCTGCTATGTTGTTAGTGGTTCTGAAGTTGAGCTTGAAAGACAAGGATATGGTCTCCTTTGAAGGAGAGATCGGGACTACTCTAGCACCTGCTGAGTCTTTAGTGCTGGCCCCATCGAAGTACATAGTCTAGATTACAATGCTTTCACTTTCAGCCTACTGTTCAATAGGCTTCACTAGCTGCATAGGAGGTGATTGACCATCATCAATCTGAAGGATGCATGAACCAAAATCCATATCCACAGCATATATAGGATGATTGACAGAGTTCTTTCCATCACTAATAATATAAGCAAGCTGGTTTTCCCTGTAAAGCCTTTTCATTTCCCCTCCAAACACTGGAATCGTAGCATAGGAAAAATCCATCTGAAGTGTGCCTCCTAATCTCTTTCCCCATGAACGGGACAAAAGCAGCCCAAACTTAGGTGGAATATCAGCAACCACCACGTCCATAACCATGCTCCTCATGGGCAGTTGGGCAAGGTTTATCACAAGGTCTTTGATGAGGCCTAGACACTTGACTTTTCTAGAATCAAAGGAGAACAGGTCTTGATATGGTTTGGTCACCTCCAGACCAAGCTCATCCATCACCTCTTTTGACATAAGATTATGTGACGCACCGGAGTCAAGCAGACAATTGTGAAGGAGTTTGTCATGGACATTTAAGGATATGTAAAATGGTGGACAAGAATCGTCATGGTCTTCTATCATGGGCCCTATGGTCACTTTAGGATTGTCATCTTGTAGGTTAACAAAATCATCTGATGGGGAGGTCTTAGAGACTTTAGGATGGCTGCTCTAAAGATTTCATTCTTCATGAGTTCAGTTAAAGGCATCGGAATCTTGACTTTTTGAATTTCTGATTCAAAATTGAAAGAGAAAGATGATTTGTCTGAAACCTTTAACTCATGGGAAGGAGCTTTGAGGCTGACCTGTTCTTTTACTGGAGACTGAGTTGATTTCTTCTACTATTTTGCTGAAGGGGGAATCTATTTTTCAGGGGCGGGATGCTTCTTGGAAGCAACCTCTTTACTCTTCACAGGAGCAGTTTCTTCATTATCCTTCACAGGAGCAACAATGGGTGTTTTTAGACCAGCCTTTTTGGATCGTAAGTTGTAGCCTTTCTGATCATCTGTCAGGTAGACAGCTCCTTCCACACTTGCTTCTTGAATTTGTTGATCCATCAGGGCCTCCTCATAGTCTACCTATGTTAAAAATGAAGGATCATTTTCATCACCAAAACAGTTTATTTCATCCGCATCTTCAATTTCATCAGGAGGTGGCTGTTTCTCTTCATCTAACACTGCATTTTGAAATGGTGGTCTGACCCTCTGATCATCAACTAGATTTCTATCTCTTTGAAGTATCTGAACTGGTGGATTATTCCTTCTGTAGGGAAAATCATTTGGATTCCTCGGGGCAAAAGTATTTGGCTCTTTTGCCTTTGTTGGTTGCTGATTTTGGATTCTCAATTTGGACATTTCGGAAGTCAGACTTTCCAGCATCTTAGACATTTTTTCCATCTTACTTCTAGAAGAAGAAGAGGAGGGCTTAGCAACAACCTTCTTCTTTTCAGTCCTCCCTTTAAGTTTCTGTGATGCTGTGATGTTAGACTCAACCTCAAGAGCTGCATCTTGCATTAAAGCAAGCGTGGCTGATCGTCTTTCTCTAAGGATAAGACATAACTCTGCGTCAAAGGCAGCAGAAAATGTGATCTTCGCTGATGCATCGCTTGGTTTAATCTCTGTAGGGATCTTACCAAACATTTTATTGAATCTCTTGATAAAGTCTGAGACCGATTCTCCATCTCCTCTCTTCAAATTTCCAAACTCAGAAATGTAGTATAACAGATCTCTTCTTTCTCCCCAATGCTTCAAGAATGCTGCATCTAATTGTTCAATGCCAGTGATTGAATTTGCTGGC
>JASDQU010504724.1:44024-58101 GCA_032191745.1 Picea mariana | reverse complement strand
TACAATTTCTGAAATGTCGAATCCTGAACTTCCAAAACATGTGACTGTATTCCCACTCCAACAATACGTCACTTTCAGGACTTCGGGGTTTCTAACTCAAAGCACCCCCGATCTCTTGTCCTTGAGATTCCCTAAAAGCTGAATCTTGAACTTACGAAACATGTGACCCTGTTCCGTGACCATGCTACTCCTCCATTTGTTTGCCTATTTTCATGTTTCGGGACTTCGCAATCCTGGCTACAACAACTCCCTACCCCTTCGAGCTCCCAGTATCCGAAATACTGAAGTACCAATCCCTAAAATGCCAGTCTTCTGCTCCAAACTAGGATCAATGGCTCATATCCTCTCTTGATCGATGGCTTGTGTCTTTTTGGTATTTCATGGGTCAAGAGTTCCAAAATCTTACCCTTTTCATTCCCAATAACTGAAATTCTGAAATCCTCCTTTCAGGAATTTCCCCGAAACCTCAACCACTCGCCACATGTCCTTTTGTTGGACGGTCATGATCCTTTTAGGATTTAATGGGTCAAGAGTCCCGACTCTTGCCCTTTATATCTCCTGGTAGACAAAATGTTTAAATAGGCCTTTCATATTCCCCTCTTCACATATGAGGGTTAAACCTTGTGCATCTTCTCCTCGATCCAATGGCTATCGGTCCATGTACCCATATATGATGGCCCAGATCTCTTTCTCCTGCACACTCTTCTTATTTCCTGGAGGTAGATTCAACAGTCCATATCTCATCCTCTCCAACTGATCTAATGGTAGTTGTGCTCCCTCCTGAGCTTGAGCTTCTTCCTGAACTTGGAAGACTTCAAATGCTTCAAAGGTCTCATCATTTGCTCCTACTGTGAAGCATGTATCCTCGGCTCCCGCCTATGTTCTAAAGACGTTGTCCCTCCTGAAATTTTCAAACTCTTACCCACCAAAGGGTGTCTCAACTTCTATGATTTCTTGCAGCTATGGCTCTTTGTGCAAAGGAACTTTTCCTCCTGAGCTTAGTCCTCTCTGAAACCTTGAAAGGTTTCTCGACTTCAGTGCTCTTTGTAGAGTCTCTGTACACAAAGGTGTTATTTGTCCTGAGCTTCGTGACTTTAGAATAAGTCCTCTCTCGCTCCCACTCTTGTTGCCTGATGAACCTTCAGATGTTTGTCTGTCTTTCAACACTTTACTTAAGTGTTGGCCTGGTGCACTCTTTACATAGGTCTTTATCCTCTTGAGCTTCAATTTCTCAGACCTCTAAGGTCTCTACCCTTTCTCTCCTTGAAAGGATGGAAATGCCCTCTGGCAGCTTCCTACTCAAGCACTCCTTGCTGAGCCTGCAGGGTGTTTAGTAACCTTGTGAAGGTCTTCTCCCTAACACTTATTCTCCTTTATAAACTTCAAACAAGATTTCTCTCTGTGCACACCTGCACCAACTCAATGCCCTCCTGGAAGAGTTTTCCAGAATCCTCAGTGATTCTATCTTCTTTTCGAACTCGAAATAGAGTTCTTCTCGTAATGCATCCTGTGCATTTTCTCAATTCCCTCTTGGTAGAGACTTACATAATTCTTAGAAATTATGTCTTCTCTGTGCCTTCTATGCACCTGCTCAATGCCCTCCTGGTAGAGATTCTACAGAATCCCTCAATGATTTTGGTCTGTCCTATGCTCTCTTATGCACAGTCTTACCTCCAAGGTATTCAACAACCTTGAGGATTCTTCTTGAGTCAGTGACTTCAGCTAGTGCGCTCTCCTAGCACGTGTTTCTCTGAATCCATATAATTCAGAAGTGCACTCCTTGCACTGGCTTACAGAAACCATAGTATTCTGTCATGCATCCTCTTGCATGAAGCCTCAAAGAACCCAAACCTGGAATCAAAGAACTCACAGATAGTAAATTATGTCTATCCCTGCAAATGCATACCTAACATACATCTACAACATATCATCAACACATAAATACATTCATCCATGAACTCATAAACATGTGGACAACAACATGCAGGAAAAACTACTATGTTTGTATTAATCAAGAATGCCCATTTGCAATGTGTTCGAGATCAGACTGTAACAGAGTCTCGGCTCTCTTCTCCCCTTCCAAAAATAACTACTAGATACAAAGAAGATATTTTTAAAAAGCAGGGCTCCTCGAGATCTTCCCTCCATCCTCACCAACTCTCATTAATTTACATTCAATTATATTGAATGGTTGTCTAGTCTGAATCAGATCTAGATCTCAGCCTTACAACATTTAATTACATTTTCAAAATTTGAAAATCAAGAAGGTTGCGCCTCTCTCTCTCCCATCGAATGCGTGCTTTGATGTGTTGGTTGGCTAGCATGTAGATGGCTTGGAGCGATGCTCCTGCATCATACTCCTCTGCTGTGAAAAATTCATGAGCTCCTGCTCATGATCTTCCCAGCATCATTGTTGAAATCCACCTGGATCCCAAACAGTTCTTTGGAGATGTCCATCCACTCCATCACTTCATTGCTGCTACTACATCTACTGCCCTGCTGCTATGGCAGGTTCTCCTTTGCTCAACTTCCCTTTGCTAACTGCTTCTGCTGATCGGATCATCAGCCTTCTGATCTCCTCAATTATCATGTCCAGTTGCTCCAATGGCTGGCTCTCCTTATGCGGTCCTCTTGGCTGCACTTCCTCCTTATTAGTGGGTAGATCATCATGATCCCCCATGCTATTTTCCTCTTCTATGGCACTAACTGGCCACTCTGCTGCAGACTCTTCTTCTGTAGTTTCATCACTGAGTCTCTTCTCAGCTTCCTCTTATGACATCTTGACTGTCAGCTCTCCTGCTAGCATATCTCCATCTTCCTCTAGCTGCTCCTCAGACTAGAATTATTCTTCATCTATTGTTGCATGCCTCTGCACCACATTTATCATCTTTTCATCTCCCTGGCTGAAATTTCTGATCGATTCCTTGAAATGATCCTCTGCTAACATCTGCATGACTGTCTTCTCATGGAAATCATCTAATAGCTCTGGATGGTTCAACCAATCCTCCAGCATCTCTAACTCTCTCTCCCATGGAGTGAGCATCTTATCTGCATTCTCTTCTTCTTCCCTTACCGCCAGCTTCAATGTTGTAGCTTTCTCCCCTTTACCTTCCTAGCTGAAAATTTCAAGACATTCTTCTGAATGCTCCTTTTCCTCTGCTTGGGCAGCCTCTGATATCTACTCCATCTCTTTCTCCATGACAGTCTCTGCTGGTTGTTTGTCTTCTGTTGCTACTTCGGCAACACACATGCTGGCCTCAACTGGGCTATATGGAAGGAATGCCTTTATCCCTCCAATCATCAGAATTCTCTTT
Source organism: Picea mariana (assembly GCA_032191745.1). Lineage (NCBI taxonomy): Eukaryota > Viridiplantae > Streptophyta > Pinopsida > Pinales > Pinaceae > Picea > Picea mariana. The sequence goes on along the minus strand of JASDQU010504724.1, from coordinate 54,787 downwards.
TGATCTTCCTCTATCGGCTACTCTCATTGATCTGAACTCACCTATGAGTTCATGAGACTTTCAGTCAGTCTCACTTCTTTTCCCCTGCCCACCTGGAAATTTGGGATTTCCTCTCTGCCCTCCTAGCAGTCTTTGATATCTTCCAACGATCTCATCTTATTTCCCTCCCAGCAACCTAAATTTTATGTTCTACCCTCCTGGCAGTCTTTGAGATCATCCTGTGACCTCTTCTTATTTCCCTCCTGGAAAATTCAAAATTCCTCACTACCCGCCCGACAGTCTCTGAGATCTTCCAGTGATCTCTTCTCCTCATCATCACTAAGATTTCTCCCAGATTCTGGTTCACACACATGAACCACTTCTTCTTCAACCCTGAGGTCTTCCACATACCTTATCCATTCCTTCAACAACTTCCTTTGCCTTCAGGCGAATAACTCCTTGGCTGGCCATTTCACTTTCGTTTTCATGGGCCATTCATATACCCATCAAGATTTTGCATCCTGCTGCATCTGCAGTGCAATCTCTTCCATCCTCGCCCTTATATCAAACATTTCCTTATCCATCTCATATTTTCTCTGCTGGTGGTGGTTCTTCTTTCCACCTCGTCCATGGCCTTTAGTAGCCATTTTCCTGTTCCTGTCTGCCCTCCTGGAAAACTTGTTGCTATCACTCTGCAACCATGAGTGCTTCCAGCCTTTCCTTATAGTCCTCTTGACTGCTGCGCACCTTGCAACAATCTCTTCAATCCTCTTCATCTAAAACATACAGGTGAAGTCCTTCTCTGATACCACACTAAACACAGAACCCCCTGCCTCAGCAAGTTCTGCATGACCTTCCGATCTTAGGATCATTCCTTAATTCTTCCTCGAGCCAAAACAAATCGCTTGGGTCCCTATTGGAATCCCAAGAATCCGATCCATAGGTCCTTCACGAAAACTCCACCGGCACAATCAATGCACCAGGCATGAGTCTTCACCTCCACACAGCCACCAGACATGACTGCGACCCTTTCCGAAAAGGGATTTCGGGTTTCACGATTTTGGGAGTTCTGATGTCGAGTTTCTTGACCCTTCGATTCCCCAAAATATGAAATGTTGAAATGGCTCAATCAATGATTAGCCCCACCCGGACCCACATCTCGTCCATGTGACCGCAGCCTAACTCCGAAGGTATGTCGTGTTTCACGACTTCGGGACTTTCAATGTTAAGTGTCTGACTTCTTGTCCCTGGGATTGTCGAAATTCCAAATCCTAAACTTTCAAAATGTGTGACTGTAGTCCCACTCCAACAATACGTCACTTTCGGGAGTTTGGGGTTTCCAATGCAAAGCGCCCCTGACCTCTTATCCCCGGGATTCTCAAAAAGATGAATCCTGAACTTTCGAAACATGTGACCCTATTCTGTGACCATACTACTCCTCCATTTTCTTGCCTATTTTGTGTTTTGGGACTTCGCGATCCCGGCTGCAACAACTCCCTGCCCTTTCGAGCTCCCGGTATCCAAAATACTGAAGTACCGATCCCCGAAACATTGGTCTTCCACTTCAAAATGGGATCAATGGCTCATAGCCTCTCCTGATCCGACAACTTGTGTCTTTTCAAGATTTCATGGGTCAAGAGTCCTGACTCTTTCCCTTTGTATCTCCCGGTAGCCGAAATTCCGAAATAGGCCTTTCGTTCCCCTCTTCACATACGAGGGTTAAACCTCGTGTATCTTCTCCTGAATCCGATGGCTATCGGTCCATGCACCCAGATCTGATGGCCCNTGTATCTCCCGGTAGCCGAAATGCCGAAATAGGCCTTTCGTTCCCCTCTTCACATACGAGGGTTAAACCTCGTGTATATTCTCCTGAATCCGATGGCTATCGGTCCATGCACCCAGATCTGATGGCCCAAATCTCTTTCTCTTATGCGCTCTCCTCCTACTTTCCTGGATGTAGATTCAACGGTCCAGATCTCGTCCTCTCCAGCTGATCTAACGACAGTTGTTCTTCCTCCTGAGCTTGCGCTTCTTCCTGAACTTGGAAGTTTTCAAACTCTTCAAAGTTCTTAGCCTTTGATCCTACTGTGAGGCATGTATCCTCGGCTCCTGCTTGCCTTCTAAAGACACTGTCCCTCCTGAACTTTTCAAACTCTTACCCACCAAAGGGTGTCTCGACTTCTGTGATTCCTTGTAGCTATGGCTCTGTGCATAAAGGCACTTTTCCTCCTAAGCTTAGTCTTCTCTGAAAACTTGAAAGGTTTCTCAACTTTGGCACTCTTTGTAGAGTCTCTGCACACAAATGTGCTATCTGTCCTGAGCTTTGGGACTTTAGAATAAGTCCTCTCTCACTCCCACTCCTACTGCTTGATGAGCCTTCAGACGACTATTTGTTTGTCAACACTTTACTCAGGTGTTAGCTTGGTGCACTCCTTGCACAATTCTTTATCCTCTTGAGCTTCAATTGGTCATACCTCTAAGGTCTCTACCCTTTCTCTCCTTGAAAGGATTGAAATTCCCTCTGGCAACGTCTTGCTCACGCACTCCTCGCTAAGCTTGCAGGGTGTTCAATAACCCTATGAAGGTCTTCCCCCTAAAACTTCTTCTCCTTTATGAACTTCAAACAAGAGTTCTTTCTTTGCACACCTGCACCAAATCAATGCCCTCCTAGAAGAGTTTTCCAAAATCCTCAGTGATTCTGTATTCTTGTCGAACTCAAAATAGAGCTCTTCTCCTAATGCATCCTATGAATTCACTCAATGCCCTCTTGGTAGAGCCTTACATAATTCTCAAAAATTTTGTCTTCTCTGTGCCTTCTATGCACCTGCTCAATTCCCTCTTGGTAGAGCCTTACAGAATTCTCAGAAATTCTGTCTTCTCTGTGCCTTCTATGCACCTTCTCAATGCCCTCCTGGTAGAGATTCTACAGAATCCATCAATGATTCTGGTCTGTCCCGTGCTCTCTTTTGCATGGTCTTACCTCCAAGGTATTCAACAACCTTGAGGATTCTCCTTGAGTCAGTGACTTCAGCTAGTGCACCCTCCTGGCATGTCTTTGTCTGAATACGCAAAATTCAGAAGTGCACTCCTTGCACTGGCTTACAAAAACTGTAGTATTTTGTCATGCAACCTCTTGCATGAAGCCTCAAAGAACCCAACCTGGAATCAAAGAAATCACAGGCAGTAAATTATTTCTATCCCTGTAAATGCATACCTAACATACATCTACAACATATCATCAACACATAAATACATTCATTCATGAACTCATAAACATGTGGACAACAACATGCAGGAAAAACTGCTCTGTTTGTATTAATCAAGAATGCATGATCACAATGTGTTCGATCTCGGACTGCAACAGAGTCTTGGCTCTCTTCTCCCCTTCTAAAACTAACTACTAGATACAAAGAGGGGCTCCTCGAGCTCTTCCCTCCATCCTCACCAACTCTCATTAATTTACATTCAATTATATTGAATGGTTGTCTAGTCTGAATCGAATCTAGATCTCAGCCTTACAACCTATTTAAGGAAACCTTTACTAAAGCCTACGCATATGCATGGATTTTTGGCTCTACCAGCCTTACTACTTTTAATTACATTTTCAAAATTTGAAAATCGAGAAGGATGCACCTCTCTCTCCCATCAAATGCGTGCTTTGATGTGCTGGCTGGCTAGCATGTAGCTGGCTTGGAGCGATGCTCCTGCATCATGTTGACATTGGGTTCTACATCAATGATTCATTTTCCCTTTTCTGAATCTGATTTAGAGTCTAGATCAGCATATGAACCTGAGGCTTTCATCTCAGCCAACAATCACTGTTTGGATCATCATTCATCAATATTGTGCCAAGGGAATTTTTGGAACTCGCAACACTTTCCAGTGTCCTTCTTCAACTTCCCATTACCCTTATTTGTTGGTGGCTTGGACTAGTCATCATTTCTTTTTCCTTTTCTCTGGGAGTTAGGGCGACCCTTACCATACTTTCTTTGTTCCATATTTGTAGACCCTAACTCCCGCTTGTTCTACTGCTTAAATTTCTGCTCGATTTTGACAACATATCGATACAGGACTCCTAATGACGATATGTCCAAAAAATCCATTATGATTTAGATGTACCTATGTAAAGCCCCACATTATTTTATAACCATATGGCACTCAGATTATTTGAAACCCAGCTTGGTGTGAAAGCTATGGAAGGTATTTGTGAACTATGACACTATTTGGCCCCTTTCTTTATGCAGTGTGGTCCATCTCGTGTATTGGTTGTCATAGTTTCCAACAAGGTAATGTTATTCCTTGAGGGCATCAACAAAATCCGCCCAAGCAAGTCCTAGCCAAAAAATGGTAGAATCATCCTCGACTTGTTTCTCACAGTATGTATCCCACCAATATCTAACATGGGAGAGGGCCTTAAGGAGTGCAACGGTGATTTTTTCACTTTGGAAAATTTTTGGACGAAGAAATAAGCCTCTAGAAGACTTAACCATTTTTTCAAAGCATCGTCCTCTATCTGCCCTTTAAATAAAGGAATAACAAAGCTAACTTGTACATTAAATGGCATCACACCTCTGAAGTGACAACTAGTTGAAGGTGCCTATGTTGTTCTCAGCAGTCCTTGAAGGATCTGGGAGAAATTATTTGTCATCTCATTCCTCTGTCGCGCGAGGGCTTCCTCGAGAAAATTTTTGATAGGATCTCCTTCTTTGTCTTCCCTGATTTATTTTTCCATGGGAGGTTTCTTGGGTGGGTGAGATCATTTTTCCTCAAGAGAAACAAGCTCGAGACCCAACTCTATACCCTGACCTCGTTAGGGACATGCATTAAGAATGACAAGGAGTCAACTTCTTTGACACCACTCATCTAGATTATTTTGCAAACGACATTAAGGATAAAAATGGTATACACAAGGATATTTCAAGGAACACAATAATACAATAAAACTCATATTTTATTAATAACTATCTCAAATACAAAATATTGTAAAATGCAAAGAACACAAGCTAGCTAGAATAGTGGTAGCTTGTCTTTGAAGAGATATGTGTTGGCTATGCTCATTTGTAATGTTTATTACAATGAGGCTCAAAATGACTTTTTAACATAAAGAATAAACAAGAAAACCCTAAACATCCAAAACCCTAACCCCAGAATATGAAACGCCAAAATTGTTTTGGGCCCTGATGGGGGTAGTTGATACATCAACTTCCTGAGGGTGCAAATTTTGCATATGATTTATGTTTGGGATTCTCGGTACCTCATTGGAAAGGTATATCCAAGGATTAGACATTTCAAACATCCCAATACATCCCAACTGTTAACTATTGGGTGCTTCCAAGTAAAAAAAAACATCGTTTAGGGCCTCAAAATGACCCCGAAAGTTTGTGACATGAAAAAATACCAAGATGGAAACTATAATTTGAGCTAGTGGAATAGGTGGGAGACCACTGATTTCCACCTGAATCATCGTCCGATCAGAAAAAAATATTTAATCTAGGTCATCGAATTGTTGGTTTTATACTTCATTTCACATCACGACTGAAGTGGGTTCCTCGACGCATCAACATATGATCTCTCAAACCATGCATTGACATGTTCCATTAGAATTCCACATTGGTCCTCTACATCACTCACACACACACACACACACACACACACACACACACACACACACACATGTTTTCACCTTTGTACAGATGCATGCGTTTATAACCAGATCGACATTGTGTTTGAAACATGCGTGAAGTTTTACGACACCCGAACCCAACCAAACCATTGCACGTCAAGCTAAACGACTCCAAAAAATTGTCGATAGTCACCTCCATGCATCAATTGATCTATCAAAGGCTAGAGGGAGATACTTACACTGCATTAAATTCCATTACTATGGAAAATTTCTCCCCATGGATTCAATATTTGGTCGTTAAATTACATCTTCCCCAAAACGTATTGCATTACTTTCTTAGTTCAGTCTGTTATAAATTAAGTGCATTTGCTTATTCATCTTGATTACTAACTAATTGAAGCTCGTAACACCTATTTTAAATTTGGTATCAAAATATTCAACTGACCAGTAATTTCACATTAAGAAAGTATTATCATGTAATATTTCTTCTAGTAAATATTGACGTTGCTTGGAAACATGTATGTTTATGTTGTGTAGCATCTAGTTTTGGGAAAATTATTGTGATGTTTTCTTACCAAGAATGGTTTCCTACAGACGCGATGTCTCCCATAAAATCTCGCAGATAGAGGACAACCAAGAAGCATAGGACATGGTCTAGTGATTTTGAGGTTGGTTCAAGTTCCACGCATTCGCAAATAGAATAGGCCATGATGACTAAGAGTGCAGAACCCCTCATCTGACTTCCCCAAAAGAATATTTCAAACCTTGTTTCATTGTTTTGTGACACAAATCCATAAACAGAAGGAAGGAATGGAACATAGGTGCCAATTCCTACCTGAATTGATCTTTTCACAACATTTAATGATGGAGACTACCTTGAATCAACCCCACATAGAATTTTGGAGCTTCGAGAAGTAGATGATGTAGTTTTCCTTACAATAAATAAAGGCCTATTGCACTTTGTAGCGGCTAGGGAACCTTTCATTCTCTGTGTATAATTCATGGAGTGGGTTATCAGTCATACTAAATCCCAAGACTGTAAAATTATGAATGACAAGGGAGAATGTATAGTCTCCTCCCTCCCTCAGGATATGACAACCTGCTACAAATTTCCAAACCCCGATGAGGCTGACGCAGACCCCTGACCCTTGGGCCAGAATCTGCACAGGATCGTTCTCCTTCGAATCCATAGAACTGAAATAGTTCTTTCAAGCCCTCACTGGAACCCCACGAATCCGATCCACAGGTCCTTCACAAAAACTCCACTGGCACAAGCAATGCACCAGGCGTGAGTCTTCACCTCCCCATGGCCACCAGATATGACCTCAACCTTTTCCAAAAACRAATTTTGGGTTTCRCAACTTTGGGAAACTTGAAGTCATGAGTCTCTTGATTCTTCAATCCCCGAAACCCGAAATGCTGAAATGCCAAAATTTCAGTTCTATGTGACTGCGTCCTCCATGACCACAACMCTTCTCCAAATACATGTCGCGTTTCACAAATTCGGGGTTTTCAATGCAAAGTGCCCCGACTTCTTGTCCTTGGGATTTCTGAAATGTCGAACCCCAAAATACTGAATTTTTGAAATTCCAAGCCAAAAGACGCTTTTCGCATTTCGTGACTTTGAGGTTTTCAATGCAAAGCGCCCCGACTTCTTGTCCTCGGAACTGCCGAAATGCCAAACCCCAAAATTCCAAAATGCTGAAATGAGCTTAACAGTTTTGGGTCCTCCCTTAGCCTCCAAATGCTTTTGGGGTTTTGCGATTCAGAGAATCACAATGCAAGGTTGCAATGATCCTTAGCCATTCGAACTCTCAGGTCCTGAAATGTCAAAAAGTCGAACCCCAAAATGCTGAAATTCCACTCCAAAGGGAGATCAATGGCTGTGAGCCTCCCCTGATCTGACAACTTACCTTCTTTCAGGGTTTCATGGGTCAAGAGTCTCAAATCTTACCCTTTGTATCTTATGGTAGATGAAATGCCAAAATATCTCTACTGAGAGATCAATGGTCCATGTCCCTCTTGAACCAATGGCTACGATCCAACTAGATCGACGACCCACATCCTTTCGGGAATTTGCCCGAAACCTTGATCGCTTGCCACGTGTCCTCCTGTGGACGGTCCTGATATTTTCGGGATTTCGTAAAATCTTTCCCTTTTCATATACGAGGATTAAACCTCATGCACCTTCTCCTAGATCCGATGGCTATTGGTCCACTGCACTAGATCTGACGACCCAAATCTGTCCTCTTGTGCTCTCTCCTCCTGCTGTCTGGACACGAAACTCAATGGTCCAGATTTTTTTCCCCAGTGCCTGAATCAATGGCAGTTGTGCTCTCTCTTGAGCTTGTGCTTCTTCCTTTCCCTTGGAATATTTCTTGCTCCAAAAAGGCCTCGACCATTGTCTTTGCTGTGAAGCCTGTATCCTTGGCTCCCGCCTGTATTCTAAGGATGTTGTCCCTTCTGATCTTTGTCGACTCTGAAACCTCAAAGGGTTTCTCGACCTCTGCACTCCTTGCAGGGTCTCTGCACACAACTATGGTATCTTTCCTGAGCTTGGTCAACTCAGAAACCTTGAAAGGTTTCTCAATCTTCTGCTCCTCTCAACTATTTCTCTATGCATAAAGGTACTGTTCCTCCCGAGCTTATGAACTTAATACAAGTTCACTCTGAGTGCACTCCTTGCGCTATCCCTTCTAAACTTAAGAAATTGAGAAAATTTCTTATTCACGCACTCCTTGTGTTGCTGAGTTTTTGCTAAACTCAGATCTGAAGTATTGATGCAACACCCCCTACCTCAACAGGTTCTGCACGACCACTCGGTCTTAGGATCATTCTGAATTCTTCCTTGAGATGAACTAGGCTCCCTCAGATCCCTATCGGAATCCCAAGAATCCGATCCACAAGTCCTTCACCTCCACATGACCACCAACAATGACTGCGACCTTTTTCAAAATGAAAAAAAATTGGGTTTTGCGATTTCATGAATCCTGGTGCCCCGACTCCTTGTCCTCGGAACTTCTGAAAAGTCGAACAATGAACTAGCAAAACGTATGACTGCAGTCCCACTCCAACAATATGTCACTTTCAGGACTTTGGCGTTTCCAATGCCGAAGTGTCAGGCTTCTTGTCCTCAGGATGGTCAAAAGGCTGAATCCCGAAATGTCAAAATTCTAGTCTATGCGACTACGGCCTCTGTGACCACAACCCTTCTCCAAATCTATGCTGCATTTCATGACTTTAGGGTTTTCATCACCCAGTGCCCGAACTCCTTATCGTCAAGATTTCTGAAATGGAACCTTGAAATGCCGAAATTCCAAAATGGGCTTAATAGCTTTAGGTCCACCCTTAGCCTCCAAATTCTTTTGGGGTTTCGCAATTCGGAGAATTGTGATGCAAGGCTGTAACAATCCTTTCCCATTTGATCTCCCGGTATCTGAAATACCAAAGTACCGAAGCCAGAAATGTTAGTCTTCCACTCCAAAGGGAGATCAATGGCTATGAGCCTTTCCAGATCTGATGGCTCAGATCCTTTCAGGATTTTGTGGGTCAAGAGTCCCAAAATCTTACCCTTTGCATCCCCGGTAGCCGAAATGTTGAAATCCTCCTTTTGGGAATTTCCCCAAAACCTTGATCGCTCACCACATGTCCTGCTGTGGACGGTCACGATGCTTTCAAGATTTCATGAGTCAAGACTTTTTGTCTCACGACTCCTTCTCCTTAGACTCTCGATATCCAAAACCTTGATGGCTTCTAAATTTCTACCACATGTCCTCTCAACGATGGATGGCCTTGATCTTTTTGGGACTTTGACAAGTCCTTCCCTTTGCATATACGATGGTTAAACCTCATGCACCCTCTCCTGGATTCAATGGATATCGACTCCCTGTGATAGACCTGATGACCCAAATCTATTCTTCTATGCTCTCTCCTCCTGCTGCCTGGACACAAAACTCAATGGTCTAGATATTTTCTCCAGTGCCCGAATCAATAGCAGTTGTTCTCTCATGAGCTCATGCTTCTTCCTTCCCCTTGGAATATTTCTTGTTCCAAAAAAGGCCTCATCCTTTGTCTTTGCTGCGAAGCTTGTATCCTCGTCTCCCACCTGCATTATAAGAATGTTTTCCCTCCTAAGCTTTGTTGAGTCTGAAACCTTAAAGGTTTCTCGACCTATGCACTCCTTGCAGGGTCCCTGCACACAACTGTCTTATCCATCCTAAGCTTGGTCAACTCAGAAACCTTGAAAGGTTTCTCAATATTCTGCTCCTCTCGGCTACTGATCTGTGTTCAAAGGCACTGTTCCTCCTGAGCTTCTGAACTTGAGACAAGTTCACTCTGAGCACACTTCTTGCATTATTCCTTATGAGCTTAAGAACTTCAGACAAGTTCTTATTCACACACACCTTTTGTTGCTGAGTTTTCAGATAACTCAATTCGAAGTATTTCCTACAAAGAAATGCTTCATGCCCTCCTAGAATTCTTCTGCTTGATGCACACCCTACAGATCCTTTCTTCACAGAGTGTTTAGTAACTCTATAAGTGCCTTCTCCTTGATACTTCCCTTTACTTAGAACTCAAAATAGATTTCCCTGGTGCACTCTATGCACTCGCTCAGTTCCCTCTTAGCAGAGCTCTACAGAACCTTCAGTAGTTCTGTCTTCCCTGAACTCAAAATAGAGTTCCTCATGTGCACTCTTTGGATGTGCTCAATGCCCTCCTGGCATAGCTTCTACAAAACCCTCAGTGATTCTGTTTTCTCTGTGCCTTTCTCTGCACAGTCTTCACCTCCAAGGTGTCCAACAACCTTGAGGATTCTCCCTGAGTCTAATACTTCCTCTGGTGCACCCTCATGGAACATCTTTGTCTAAAGCTCGTAGAATTCAAAAGTGCACTCCTGAAACTGGCTTACAGAACCCACAGTATTCTGTCATGCAACCTCTTGCATGAAGCCTCAAAGAACCCAAACCTGAAATAAAAGAACTCACAGACAGTAAATTATGTCTATCCCTGCAAATGCATACCTAACATATATCTACATCATATCATCAACACATAAAGAAATTCATTCATGAACTCATAAACATGTGGACAACAACTTGCAGGAAAAAAATGCTCTATTTGTATTAATCAAGAATGCCTGATTACAATGTGTTCGAGCTCG
>JASDQU010504724.1:11225-31296 GCA_032191745.1 Picea mariana | reverse complement strand
CTCACGTGAAGCACAAAGTTGCTAAGTAAATGGTGGCCATCCATATCAATGCTTGATTAAGTCCTAGACGTTGGATTAAGCAGTGAAAGGATGGGTGTAAGGACCAAATCTGACCATTGATCTAGTTCCATGAAATAAACCGCCTGATCCGATGTCCAGATTGTTGTCCATATCATCAGGAGATTAATAGTCCCTATTGATTTTGATAAGCGCTCAAGAGATCGTTTGGCCTAACGTCTGGATACCACCATTGGTCATATGGTAATAGATTTAAAAGGAAGAATTTAATACATCGCTTGATTTAATAAGCTTGCGGTTCTGTGCTTATGGTCATATGAAAATGATTTGAAGGAATGCCTCATACAGATTTCATTCGATAGAGAGATACACCAGAACAATACAAAGAATCAATAAATGATCGAATATGGTATGTTGGTGAACCGAGAATGCAACAGAAACATGAGCACGATATAATGATTTGATCCATGCTATGATCAACTCATGACAACAAATGAAATGATACATAGCCCTGATTAAAAGAGAGCTAAATCATGAAAACATGAATAAAGAATAAAAAGGAAAAATGATTTTAATTAAATTTTAAGATTATCACTTTAAATGAAAAGGTACAATGGTTCAAATATAAAAAGACACAATGATTCATTCACACCAGTTGGAAGACTATATAAAAAACAAGGAATGGTGAGAAGAGATTGTAGTTGAATTTGTTGAAGTATATATATTTATATATAATGGATTGAATGAAATTTCATGCTATCAGGTTGGTGCATGTTTACAAGCTGGGTCTTGTATGAGGATTGGATTCCTCACATATTAGTTGGATCTGAGATCAACAAGCTGAGACTTGTTATGAGGGTTGGATTCCTCATTTCTCAGTTGGATATGAGAGCTAAAAGTTGGGTCTTGTAACAAAGAGTTGGGTCTCTCATAATTGTATGAACATGATATTCAAAGATTGATCTTATGTATTCATTAAAGTTATTTAATAAATAAAATATTTATTCTTATATATATATATATATATATATATATATATATATTGATTAAGAAAATGAAATAAATATTTGTTGTTCAGTTAATTTGTGAAAAGTGGAAAAATGTCCAAAGTTTTGTGACATTGATTCACCACCCCCCCTTCAGTGTCAAGTACCCATTTTCAACAATTGGTATTAGAGCCAGGTTCCTTCAGCACAGTTTAAACACTAAAGGTAGATTTAGAAGAAATGGGTGGACAAATTTCTATCTCCACAAATGAAGCTCCCTTATTTGATGGAACAGATTATTTATCATGGAGGGAAAATATGAAAAGATATCTAAAGTCAAGAGGATATGGAGTTTGGGATTCGGTATTAAGTAATCCCTATCACTTAACTAATTCAAAGCGAAAATCCAAAATTGCAAAGGAAGCAAAAATAAACAATTCAGTAGCCTTAAAAGCAATTCATGATAGATTGTTAGATCAAGTCAAAGAAAATATGAAGCACTACAAATATACCAAAGAATTATGGCTTCAACTAGAAAGTTGGTATCAGAATGAAACACAAGAAGAAGAGAAATCCTATCAAAGTGAGAAACAAGACTCATATACAGAGGATTCCTGCTATAATAAAGAACAAAACTCTAATGAAGAGGATTCCTGTCAGAATAAAGAACAAAACTCAGAAGAAGAGAATTATTATCAATATAATGAAGAAGATAAAGAAAAGGAAAATTGCAATCAGATTGAAGAACATAATACAAAGAAAAAAAAAATTAATCAGAATGAAATGAAGGATTTGATGCAAACCCCAGTTAACAATGAAGAAGACAACCTCATCAAGGAATTGAGGAATACCCCAGTATTCACTAAAGAAAAACTATTAGATTTTAAGACTGATGTTATAACTACATTTGAAGTGATTAGTATGGAACTAGGAAATGGTCTATATATTGAAGTTACTAAGGATGTTCTTAATCATCTTGAGACCACAACTATGTGCACTCTAGAAGAGTTGGAGAAAATCCAACATAAATATATGATGCTACTACAACAGTTAGATCAATATAACCATGAGAAGTAGGGACAAAATTTTCAACTAGAAAACAAAGAAGAAGAGATCAAAAGTTTGAAAACCGAAGTTACTAATCTAATAGAATAAATGGAAGAATTAAAGACACGTGACAATAAAATAAAAGAAGTACTAAAAGAATCAGAATAATGTTATGTTAACATTTATCCCATGGATGAAGTAGAAGAAGAACTATCAAAGGCCAAACAAAAAGTTTATTGGAGTCTCTATGTATACCACTTTGATCATAATGTTTCAGACTATAGTTTTATTCATGACTACACTAAAGAATTTATTGAAAAGAGTCCAAATCATATCATGGAAATAAAGGAAATGCTCAAAGACAATGGAAAAATCATATCTGAGAAAAATGTTCAGTTAGAAGAAAAAGAAGAGGAGATTGAGAAATTGAAGAATGAAATCAGTCAGGAAAAATAATAAAATAAGGAAGATGATGAACTTAGCAGAAACCTTGCAGATCTAAAAGAACTAAGAGAAAGCAATGCCAATCTGAAAACCCAACTTGAATAAGCCAAAAGAAGAGAGGAGGTAGTGAGGAACCAGTTGAACAAAAGGGAAGAATTATGTCATAAGCTGGAAGCAGAAGTTGTGAATCTTAGAAAGGAGGTTGAAAAGTCAAACACTCAACTTGAGGAAATTAAAGAAAGTAAAGGATACCTAAATATCCAGTTAACAAGGAAAAAAAAATCTTACCACACGTTGGAATTGGAAATCATCAATTTAAAAAAGATAAATGGAAGTACTAATGCAGATCTGATGACTCAAATTGAATAATCTAAGAAAAAGGAAGAAGCCCAGAAGATCCAAATAACTAAAAGGAAGAATCATGCCAAATGTTTGAATTATAAGCCATCAACCTCAAAAGGATTCAACTAGAATACGAGGAAGAAATCAAAATATTGAAAACTAAAGTTTTTGATCTAACAAAATATATGGAAGAATTGGAGACATATGAAAAAACTATTAAATGAAAAGAATTCTTGTATGAGACAGAAGAAATTGTCATAAATCTAAAGACTCAACTTGAACATGCTAAAGAAGTGGAAGAAGCCCTGAAGATTCAGTTGACTAAAAAGGAAGAATTATGTCACATGTTGAAGTTAGAAATAGTCAATCTCAAAAACATGAATGAAAAGACAAATAAGATTGTCAAATTTCAGAATAGCTCAGTTATCCTAGATAAGATTTGGAAGAGACAAAGATCAACTGATGACAAAACTGATCTTGGATACAATAAGAAATAAGACAATAACAAATGGAGCACCATTTACAAACATGAGAAAGGATCATCCTTATTAAAAGGAAAAGGTTCAAGTACAAAGAAAATAAAAGTCATGAACTTTGTTAAGGAAGACAGCTATAGAAGTAAAAAGGAAGAAGAAAATCAAATGACAGATCCTTCAAGCCAATATAAAATCAAGAATGGAAACACCTTCAATGGCTATTGCTTTTCTTGTCATAGATTTAGCCATAAAGCAATGGACTGGAAGAAACTAGAGAAATGATATACAAGAAAATCCAAAAACTCAATTAGATGTTGGAGATGTAATTTTGTTGGGCACATAGCAAATTTTTGTCATACAATGAGATGTTACAACCGTGACAGGTCTGGGCACAAATCCCAAAACTGCAAGAATACAAAAAGTCAATATTTTAATAAGTCATTCAAGTCAATGACAAATCCTAATAAAAGTTGGAAGAAGAAAGGAGATGAAAAATCTCCAAAAGCACAATTAGAAAGAGAAGATCCAAAAAGCAGAATATCTCACAGAAAGATATGGAGAAGAAAATCTGAAGTAGAAAGCAAGAAAGATGTTATTACACATGAAAATGAAGAAACTAATAATAAGAACATGATGGGTAAAAGTCCTAATAAAGAATGTGAAATTCAATATGAGATAAATCAATCTTAGGAAAAGGAAGTACCTACAGAATAATATGGGACAATATCAAATTTTGATGATGTCATAAGTTGTTAGCATAAGAAAGAAAATACAAAAATAAGTTTAAATTGGTTTTTGCAAAATCAAAGGTTTATGCCAAAGAGTTTCTAAATTAACATATGGAAAATATTGACAAAAAGAAGAAATTGGTAGGGTTAATTGTAGAATACAAGAAGAAGAAAAAATAAAGGTAGCAGAGAAGTTCAAGGAGTATCATTCAACAAAGATCAATTGATAACAAAATTAGTATTTAAATCAATTGGTATAATTCCTCAATTGATATTCCTATGAAATATCAATGAATAAGAAGAAGATAAAAAATATCACTAATATTCATACTCTTGTTCTTTTTGACAAAGGAAATTCAGCAAAAACTCAGGAGGAGTATTTTGGTTCTTAAATAAGAAAGTAATTAGATTAAGTTTTGAAAAGACTTAATCACTACAAAATTGGTATCAAGAAGACTACTTATTTGAACACAAAATTCCCAATAAATTGAGATAAGAAGTTAGTAAATTAACAAGGGAAGAGACCTTGTTAGGAAGAGTAGTCCAAAGCAAAGAGAGAGAATATTGACAGGGGGAGACATTCAGTTATGGTAGGCGGAACATGATTCCAGGGGGAGTTACCCAAGTTCATATTCTGGTCAACAACATGCAGAAAGACATATGTTGATTATAAGGGGAGCAACCCTTTGCCATTGATGTCAAAGGGGGAGAGTAACTTCATAGGAGGAAAGCATCATCACAGGGGGAGTTTGTAATATCCCTAAGTTGAACCCAATTGTAAATGTAAATGCAAATGTACTTAAGTTGGTGAGTTGTTTTATATATTTTGACATGCATCTTCCATGGTGTAGTGTGTGCATGTACTGTGCAGTAAAATGATGAATTGGGCATGTTCTAAGATACCATGCGTAGCCTATTAAGTGTGTGCGATATTGAGGCCATGAAGCCTTTATGTATGTGATATGTTTTATAGGATGGTGAGCCAGTTATTATAAGCTAGGATGATTATGTTTGATTAGTCCAGAGAGCCTAGATGTTAAAKTCCAGTGCACCTAATTTTGTACATGTCTCATATTTAATATAAAATACATCGTTGCGCACAGACCAACCACGATAAAAGAGATGGGGGACTAAACTCCACTAGTTAGGGAAAGGGAAGGGGATAAGTTAAGGAATATTGTATTAATATTTCTTAAATCATAAAGTATGGATAATTATGTTATCCTAAGTTCTAAGTTGGGGCCAAGTGGGCCAAAGTAGTTTCCAACATGACAAGTGTCAAGTTGGGGGCATGCATACATATTGTTGGACTTAGTTCATTTTTGGGGGCTCTCCATCATTCGGACCATCATCTTTTCCATGATTCATCCATAACTGAGATATACAGTCAATCATCCATGGATATGGCAGCCATTGAGTTATCATTTGTACCTTCATGACTTTACCTAAACCCGTATTAAGAGCCTTCTGTTGAGTAACTGTTAGCTTGGGAGTGGGATTAAAGAAGCGGGCTGTCATACCCGTGGGATATTGAAGAGGCGGGTTTTCAGGCCCGTGAGCACTTCTCTGGGTGAGAGAATTGTTGGGGATTGATTTCCTGAAGGTGTTGAACTACATTTGTAGGGCTCTGAGACTTCCTATCCGGCCTGTTGTTGAATCCCTGGAAGGGAAGTGGGGCAGCCGAGGGACTATTGAGCAGAGAAGGGGCACACTTCCTTGGGTGGGACAGGCATGTGGGGAATGGGGGACTGTAGGCTGTTAGTTGAGTGAGAACCTGAGACAGAGTCTTTCCTATTGTTCATGAGCCTTTATCCTAGTTAGGAACCTTTTTCCTGGTTGGAGTTTAGTCCCAGCTCGGGGGTGACTCACTGTTGAGAGTGATGAATAGTGTGGTCTAAGGCTGGGAGGTTCGTGGAAGGTATGCACGTAGTTGGTGATATTTTCACAAAGATAAGTGTCAATTGTGTGATTAATTTACATGTTGCATTGTTATTCATGTGTTATTTTTATGGGTTTATCCTATGCATGATTATAGTTGTCTCTATTCTTATGGGTATTGCATGTATATGTTTACTGCTTTTCAATGTGAATCCATGCATTTACATAGCGTATTTGTCTGTTCACATTTTATATATATTAAGCTTCCACAAGATTTCTGTGTGTGCATATGATTAATTGCATGTAGTTAGAAAATTATATGAGACATAACTTAGTTACGATGCTAAGTATGTTACAGTACGTTCCGCACAAAGAATAGATGTGTTCTCTGGTGTAGCGTGGCCCAGCATGAATGGTTGGGGACATTACAAATCGGTATTTGAGCATGAAAGAGTGTTCAGGAGTAGCATGGCCTGGCCTTTTATAAGGCTGGGAATGTCACAAAGATGGTTTCAGAGCTAAGTAAATCTTCTGAGAAGTGGCTCACCCCCCACCTATGTGAGGTTGGGTGTGTCACAAATTGGTATCAGAGATTCATTTTTCAGCACTAAGCCTGAATGACCGAGAAAGTTGAGTTGAAGAAAAATGTCATAGAGGATTTAATTCGAAGTGGCCAAATTTCAGTTGTAGAGCGTCCATGGAAAAAAGAAACAACAACTGGGCGGAAATGGGGAAAAGCCCCAATTTCTATGGATGGATTCATGAGAAAATGGAGAAATTCAGCCAAGTGATGAAATATTACTGATTTAATATCTATCTTGGAAAATTAGAACCTAGAACTGGTTGAATTTGAAGTTACAGTGAAGCCATGACAGATGGAGCAGAATTCACAAGGATTTGATGTGCATAAAGGTGAATGTGCATAGTTGGCACACTAAAAATGCATGATGCATAGTGAAAAGCATGTGATAGTTAAAATTTGGCACTGCGTCGCAAGATATTGGCATGTTGGTGCGCACACTAAATTTCGGTACCGTGTGAAAAATGTTAGCGCACAGAAAATTGTGGCGTCGTGTGGAAGAACATTGTGTGTAGATGCACGTACTAGAGTTAGCATTGCATGGTGTACACACACATAGTAATGGTGCATGTGGTGTGCACAATATTGCAAGGCACGGAGGACTTGGGATGATGCACGCATAGTATGAGTATAAGTTGTCTCACGATAGTGTAATCAATGGTGCGCATAGATAATTGTGCACGGTGGGGGCATATTGAACTTTGGCATGGTGTAATGCATAGAGTGAAATGCATGTGGTCTATCAGTGCATGATACAAAAATTGTGTGCAGTAGGTATTAGTGAAAGAACTAAAACTACGCGCAATGGATATTGGCGCACAATGCAAAAATAGTGTGCGCAAGTTAGTAGCATGACGGAAGGGAAATTATTAATGGTTATAGGTGTGTGGAAGAATGACTTACCTGGCGGTGTTATTTTTCACAATAAATATGGGTGTATAGACTGAATTTTTGAGGTCGCGAAATCGATTGGAAGGTGAACAACAACAAAAAACCAACGAATTTCCACGATGTTTTATACTGTTTGAACGTCATATTTTTGCAATGCGTTTTTGAGAACTCTTTCATGTCACTGGGTATATCTATAGAAAAGTTTGACTACATTAGGTTTGTTTTGGGGTTTGTTGTTGAATGACTGGAGGAACGGAGACAACCTTTGGGCTATGGAGTCTAGAATGAATGATGTATTGTCAGAACATTGAACTATCAGGAGGAGAAGGTTAATTAAGGCGATGAGTCTGAATTTAATGGAAAATTTGCATGGTAATAATAGAAAATAAACACACAACTACATCAAAGAATTATTTAAAATAAATTCAGAGTTGGTTGAGAAGAAATAAATATAGTCTAAATTGCTAAGCCGAAAGCATTTCAGAGGTGAATTATGGGTTTTATATTCTTCCGATTTAGACAGATGAAAGTGAAATATAAGCTTACAAGAAACACTTACTATAAAAGAAAACAAGATGCTTATCACCACCAGTCAGAGTATTTTCTTAAACAATCCAAAATCCACTACTACATTTATATTTTCATTTTAATTCCAAAATTACAAAATGTCTACCTGCTCAGATGGTAGGTTCCTTTTTCCCTTTTTCTTCCTCAAGATAATATATATGTACAGAGGAATTATTTGTAGAATTAGAAATGCTCGGACCTCTGCATATAACTAAAAATAGAGGTAAGTTGTAAAAAGGGAATGATTTAAAATAACAGTTACCACCTCTGGGGTCCTTTTTCCTCTACTACTAGTCATTCAAAATTTGTTGAAATGCACTTGAATTTTAATTTTTGGACTCATTTCATCTTAGCGATCTCCTCCTTTAAAGAATCTAACCAGACCAGTTGATTCTCTCCAACAATTTTAGTTGTTTCATGTTAGAATATGAAGTATGTGTGCTCATTTTACCATTGACAATACCCTTGTCACCCAACCATAGGTCGAAGCCACCCTCCGAGCACCTTAACCTTGACAGAGAATCATTCCGGAAGAAAACCCTATGCTAGATATCCATACAAAGGGTAGCACACCTTTCCCCAAGGATAGCGCATCAACAAAAGCTGATCAAATGTTCCAAACCCTAGCCAAGAGATATTCCAAGCCAAAACATAACTTCTAGCTACAACAGCTCCACCAACATCTCTCCTCCAAACCTACGCACAAGACTGCAATTGCACTACGCAGAACTAGCTCTATGCAACTGCTGAGATGTGTCAAATGAGAGACTGGCACCCTGTATTTATAGTGGTTCTGGCAAACTTACTGGGGCCAAATTCTCCTTCTGGGTACCTATCTATTTATTATATATTAATTCTTTTGGTCGAATTCTTCTCTTAGAGGCTAATAACCTAATATATATTATCTTCTTGAACTGACAAGTCTTCTAGGGTTATTAGCCAACTCATTAGGGTTTCTCTTGCTTCCTGGAGTCTTCTATTCTCGTCAGGTTCACACGTGGAGGTAAATACCTCCCACAACTACCATAATATCAACACTCCCTCCTAGTAGGGAGGTATTACAGGTAATTTTCTTTAAGCACAAAAACATACCATTCACCCGGTAGCATCAACATAGTCGTCTAGACTATCTCATGACTAGATCATGAGAATCACCATCACCATCAGTGTCATCAGCTGCATCATCTCTCGAAACCATACTTCATCTGAGTAATCAGACATGATGTTGGATAATTAACTCACACCATAAAGTGATACAAGAGCCATTCTTCTAATCTGGACACGCATCTTAGAAGAGTAGATGTTCTTAACCATTTTCCATCTAGGAAATCTCTGTCCTTTAATCATCCATCTAGCTGATAATTATTTCCAAAACTGTTGATGTTCTTCAAGGCAATCAGAACAAAATAGAACACAATTGTGTCTATCCATAGTAGTAGATAACTACAATCCAATGGTACACTACCACACCAAGTAACACACAAGTACTTGATCAACAACATATAGTCACGAACAATGGAACATATCCACCACAATAGTCCACATCTACTGTCATATAGTCTTCATAACAAACATCTGATAGAAACCTGCATAGAAACAATGTTATGATATAAACTGAATCATATGGGACAATATTTCACTCACATCTGTGAGATCTGAAAGAATATCTGCCCTCAGAGTATAACAATGAGATATCTGGACTATTCATCTCAATCAAGGAAGAATAATTGTCCTGTCTTCTGAACTTGGACCATTCCCCACCCTGGGCCATTCCTCCTACACTAATCAAAGTGCACCCTGGAGAGAATGTATAAACCCTAAGAAATGCCTGTCCCTGATTGTTGAGCCTGGACCATTCCCCACACTGGGCCATTCCTCCTACACTAATCAAAGTGCACCCTGGAGAGAATGTATAAACCCTAAGGAATGACTGTCCAGACCATTTCCTCTATTAACCATAGAGGAAAATATTTTCCTGCATCAACCTCCAAAACTGACCATTCCTCATGTTAACCACAATGAGAAATTGTTGTCCAACGAGGTAGGCCAATCTTCTTGAGTAACCCTCAATAAGAGAGACTACCCTAGACCACTCCCCATGTTAACCATAATGGGAAGTCGATGTCTATGATACATCAACAATCTGGACCATTTCCCTTGTTAACCATAATGGGAAATCGTTGTCCGTTAGAGATCTCAATCCACTTTCTGAACAAGAAAGTATCTGTCCAAGATGGACTATTTTTCAATATTGAAAAATAATGTCTTCAATAATATTTTAAGTGCTCCCTCCCAACCTGGGAGTCATCTGTCATCATGAGATCTGATCTACTGAGTAATCATCTTGATGTTATAGTAAATCTTCACCATGCTTCTGATATGCACTGGAGGTTCTCCACCAAGTTATCTTCTTCTATCTGCATACAAGGGTCTCTTTCTGGTATGCCTCAAAGTCTTGAGATTNGTTGCGGATGTTATAATGACTCATGTAGAGATAAGTATGGTTTACTGGAACAAGTAATCATCATAGTCTTCTCCCTCCATTTGGGAGAACCTCTAGTTTTGGATCTCGCAATGATTTCATTCAGAAATCTTCCATACACTGTTCTTCATCACGACTTTCAATTCCTCTGCTTGATTTCTTTTATTGAGTTTACATCAGGCTGACAATCTTATAATTCTTGATATAATGACTAGTTGTTCTATCTTCTCTTTCTTTCTTGGAATCTTCATGTGTTTCTTTAGTTCTCAGGTCTATGGAGTTTCTTATAGATTCCATGCCCTAAAGATTCCATCATAGGATCATGGATGTGGATGGACAACCAGGGATACTTTAAGGCTTTCTCTTTGAAGAATATGCACTGTCTTTCATGGATGCTATCATGGATATATACTTCATCATCTTCAATGGATCATAGGATTAGGTCCCTCCTAATCCTTGCTTCATGTATGAGTGCATATAATCGGCTCCCTCCGTCTAACAGAGTCCACGCTTCCATCTACATCCTTATTGTCTTATGCAATATATAATTGTCTCTCTTGTCCAATAGAGTCCATGCTTCCATCTTGTTGTCTTCTACAAAACGTCATAAGTCTTTTTCCAATTTCTTCTCGATTGTTAACTTCTTTATGTCTTTGCTTCTTCTAAGTCTCTTCATGATTGATTCGGCTTATCTTGCAATAGCTTCCACATGATCTGTATTTCATCCTTTCATGTGTATTATCTAATGATATCCATTCTTATCTTGTTGTTCTTCCATAGGTATATTTCTTCTTGGAACACATTATCTTCCAAGAGATAGATATACAAGATGCGTACAAAGACTATGCAAACAAGATATGTACAAGAAATAAGAAGAGTTTTGTTACCTTTAGAAGAAGAAGTCTCTTCCATCCTGCTTAGTCTTCCTTGTAGGTTCCTTTTCTTCGGAAATTGATGCTTTTTGTTTCTCCTTCCTTTTATTTAGCTCAAGACAATGATTCTTGTAGTGACCATACTTTCGACAGTTGAAGCATTGTACTTCTGAAATGTCTTTCTCTTGATTTGCCTTCCTCCTTGAACCAAAATTCCTTTTGTTCCTGAAGTTCTTGAATCTTGCTATGAAGGCTTGATCATCGTACTTATTTTGGGGTTTATCTTTTGCACTGATCCTTGATTCTTCTTGAGAACATCAAGTCCAAAGTTCTTCAAATATTGGATACTCCTTTCCTGTGTTCATGCTTGCGGAAAATGCATCCCACGTCTTGGGAAGACCATTTAGTACTATGTTTACCAATTCTTTCTCTGAGATGATCTCTTCAATAGCTTGTAGTTGATCTCTTAACTGAGAGATTCTCACAAAGTATGATGTTATGTTGTCATCATCATTCATCTCTTCTCTGACTGAAAAGAGATTTGTTAGGGCATTGTACATATTATTCGATGAGTCAGGATGGGAGATGTAGGGTATCAAGTGGTCTTTTATAGATTCCACTATGATACTCATAGAATTGATATCATTGTCTTTGAACTTCTCCATAACTGCAATCTTCTGCGGTTCCTTCTCTTTTCCTTCTTCAAACTCTGGCTTCACGATCTTTCCTTTCACGATATCCAACACTTTATTCTTGGTAAGGATGAGGTCAATCCTTGTCTTCCATTCTTTGAAGTTAGAGGCTCCATATAACTTGTTCTTTGACTTCATAGAATAAGTCATGGATGCTTTGGCTTGGTCAAACCCTAGATTTGACCACAAACTCAAACTTCACATCTTGGCTTGCTGAGAGTATCGGGAGATGAGCTAGGATAGAGTGCACTGATCTATCCGAAGATTAGTTCAATTCATTCACTTAAGGTGCCTCAACAAGAGGATTAGGGTTTCTACAACTGCTCTTGCTAGTAACCCTAGCGACAGTGTCTTGGAAGCTGCTTCTGCTAGTAACCCTAGCGACAGTTCCTTAGCGAGCTCAATATCCTAGTGGCTATGTTTCCTTCCAGTGTTTAGACTGAATGAAGGAGGTGTGGGCCCATAACCTATTATAATATGAAGGATGTGTGCTTGTTTTACCATTGAAAATACCCTTGTCACCCAACCATAGGTCGAAGCCACCCTCTGAGTACCTTAACCTTGACAGAGAATCATTCCGGAAGAAAACCCTAGGCTAGATAGTCGTACAAAGGGTAGCAGACCTTTCCCCAAGGATAGTTCATCAATAAACGCAAATCATATGTTCCAAAACCTATCCAAGAGATAGTCCAAGACAAAATGTAACTGCTAGCTATAGCAGTTGCACCAACAACTCTCCTCCAAACCTGCACACAAGATTGCAATTGCACTGCGCATAAGTAGCTCTCTGCAATTGCTGACATGTGTCAAATGAGAGACCGACACCATGTATTTATAGTGGTTCTGGCAGACTTACTGGGGCCGACTTCTCCTTCTGGGTACCTGTCTGTTCAGTATATATTAATTCTTCTGGCTGACTTCTTCTCTTGGAGGCTAATAACCTAATACATATTATCTTCTTGAGCCGACAAGTCTTCTAGGGTTATTAGCCAACTCATTAGGGTTTCTCTTGCTTCCCAGAGTCTTCTATTCTCATCAGGTTCACACATGGAGGTAAATACCTCCTGCAACTACCATAATATTTACATTTCAGCTATGGTTTCCTTCTTCTGCTACTTACTCCTTTTCTTCTTAGAAGTTGACACGTTGATGACTAAATCCTTCATAATGGGATTCAACCTGACTTCCAACTACGAGTCTATAGTCAACTCTATGTGGAATTTAGTCACTATAATGTGTGCAAGTACCCTTTCCTCCTTATTTGTAGGAAAGTCTATAATGTTGCCTGAATAACCAGTCTCACTGGATTTAGCCTTGTCCATGTACCTCAGTTTGTGGGCACCGAAATGCTTTTATAGAGAGCAGAAAGTCAAGAAAGTTGGAGATTACTCCATTTATGGATAAGCTGATGCCTTCATACTTGAGGATTGGTAGTTATAGAATCCCAATAATGAAGCATAGATAGACTTTGTACAAGTGTGTTGGGTTTACATGCTCGACTAATACATTTCAAATGATTAGCTTTTGAGTTCATTACATGGAGGTGTTCAGCTGACGTCACATGGTTGTGAAGTACTGAGCGAGTGAAAAGGGGTGATCTAACTAGCCGTCGCCCGTCCCACGAATGGTGGTTTTGACATATTGAATCACGTGACATTGGAACTTTGACAAAGGTGGTTTCGGCAAACTGCCTTTCGCCCGATGTATCTCTTGAGGCACCACACATCTTTTTTAAAAACCACGATGGTTTTTCTAGTTCTCCAAACTATCAAGTCTCTGCGATGATGTATTTCTTGAGACTTGGGTCTTATCTAAAAATATGTTTGCAGAGGTACTCAGGGGAAAAGTGCCATGAAAAAATGTTTCAGAAGATTATCAAAGGCCAAGACTACAAAAGGTTAAGGTTTGAATCTTGGTGCAACCATAAAGTCTTTGGAAGCCACTACAGGAATTCCTCTCATGTTAGTCAAGGAATCAATGGAACCAGATAGAGGAATAGATCAGGCAGTGAAGGAATTAGTGAAAGTGCATTCACTACCAAAGAAACCAATTACATATTAAAGAAATACATGGGATTCAAATCTATTATAAAAGGAATTGACTATCTGAATGACAGTAATCAGATAAAGAAAGAGGCTTATTTCATATGAATAAGAAGAGCATCATATCTATGGATTAGCTATGAAATTAGAGTAATGCTTCCCTTATGATCATTAGAGTGCGCGTGAAAGCATGGTATGAAGGGCATTATTTATGGTATAATAGAATTGGATTGTGCAAGACAAGTTGAAATCAGATTGGTCAAGGCAAGGGAAAGTAACAAGAAGCAAGAAAATCCAAGTATTGATATGATCAGTTAAGGGAAGGATAAATCAAGCACCTCAAAGGGGAAGTTGGTGTTAACTGTCCTAGGTTGCTTAGAAAATCATGAATAGAAATAGAATGGGGTCATGGAGGATTTGGATCAGAGGGATCCAAAAAATAAATAAATAAAGGGATATTGAAGATCCAAAGTCTATAAGACAACAAGATTGGAATCATAATTCATCCAAGTATGAGTTGGGATAGATGGATATAGGAAATAAATAAAATATGAAGATTAATATCATCTTAGTATCTGGATGCAAAAACAAAGACAACCAAGAGTGTTTTGGCTAAGAAGGTGCTTAGATAAGAAATAATCATGCACAGTAATTACAGTGAAGGGCATTTGAAGGTTCAAGAATCTAGGAGAAGGGAAGACTTTTGGGATAAACAAGGAAACGTGATACAGAAAGAAAGAAGTTGTTGCGATTACTGTAGCAGCAAGTATTATATGGCTTGTTGGGACAGCCAAAGAGTGATAATACTTGCATGTTTGAAAGTGTTGTTGATAATGTTGCTACACACAGATGGAAGCAACATAAAGCTGGAATATTGAATCATAAGGCTAATAAGGAAGCATAAGAGCTCCTATTGTCATCAATTGATTAGGTAGCATTAAATTTGTTTAATGGCAGCCATGCAGGTAAGTGTCCTTCTTTTGGAAATTATGTGTGAAATTTCCAAAGGGAAATCCAGGTAAGAACTTCCCAAAATTGGGATGTTACTACGTTGTAGGGTATTGTTTAAGTGCATTGACAGGATTAAGTTACCACTAGGTGTGGTAAAGGATAGAGGCATGTTATAGTTATCAAATCTTTTTATCTTTAGAATGCACACACTGACATAGTATCATGTCATGTTAATTTGGTTATGAGACAATAACCAAAGAAAATAAAAGATAAGGGATTGTTATAGGAATGAGGCTAAGAAAGATAGTCATGTATGAGACCAGGACATGGTTGGATATGGCAAGGTATGGTTATAGAAAGGTTATGTGCCACAAAAATACCAATGAGCTTCCTACTTTAAGTAAAACTTGGACTGCAACCTTTTTGCTAACAATAATAAACACTACAAAACTGTATTCTTGGTGTAGTTTTCAGGTCGAAAAGGAAGGCATCGAAGTAATTGTGAAGACAATGGGAAGTGTGTGGATTTGGGTCAAAACATTGGCTAGATTTCTAATTATGGATGGTGAGATGCATGACTTAGATAAGGCTCATTCTGAAGATCAATGCAAAGGCACATTGAGTAATTAGGCATTGAGAGTTGCACTCATGCCTGGTAAGTGACAAGATTTTCATTCATACATGATGGAATGGTATACTTAAATTCATTTTTGTTTGTCGAATGCATTTTGTGAGTGCATGTATATATTCTTTTGCATGAAAATAATTTTACTAATGGTTGAGATGTTTCTAACTCATGAAGTTGAGAACATTTCAGGAACTGATAAACATTGCAATAGGGAAGTTGCAAGTGAGGTAGTCACGGGAATAGTGATTGCGAAATTTTTTTGTTCATAAAATTGAAGAAATGAACTTACTGTTATTAATTATGAATATGCATATGAATAGAATGATTAGTCATTCTATTTGGATGAATTGTTTGGTAATTGTGATTGAATTGCTAGGTGCAGGAAATTCTAAGAATCATAGTATAAGGTGGTGTGCTTGATGAATTAGTATATACAAAAAATGATGACCATTTGTTGGTTGTATGCAATATAAATAGAATTTCATATTTGGGAAAAAGTCGAATTCCTTATGAAATTAATTGATTTATAAAATGGAATTTTTATAATGCTCTCTCATGACAACTGCATGTGTGTGATGCAGATGAGATGATATTGATTAAAGTTGGAACTCCTGGAGCCATGGTGCTCTGATAATTCCTGTCTAGCCTATACTTGAGCCCTAGAAGGGAATTTGAGTAGCCGATGAACTGTGGAATAGTGAAGGTGTATACTAACTTGGGTTGTACAGGAATGTGGGGAAGAGAGAGATTATTGGTGGGAGTGTTGCTGAGATGAAAAGATAATGATTAAAGTGGGAACTCTTGGAGCCATGGTGCTTTGATACTTCCTGTCCGGCCTGTACTGGAGCCTGGAAAGGAAGATGAGAAGCCTAGGATTTGTTGGACAGTGAAGGTGCATACTACCTTTGGTTGTACAGGCATGTGGGGAAGAGAGACCATTGGTTGAAGTGTTGTTGAAGTTTGGTATCTTGGCCTAGACTATGTTGATATTGATTGTGGGTCGTGGTTATATTGGGAAGCCATTGTCCTGATGGAGTCATATTCCATGCTTGGAAATGGTATGCTACTGAGAGTTTATCAGCAGTGAGATATAAGGCTGGGTGGAACGTCATGAATCTACATCCAGTTGTTGCTTCAATGAAGTTAATTGAAGCATGTAATAAGGAACAATGAGCTGAATTATATCCTAAACTAGCTCTATGGAATATAGCAATTGACTTCAAGTTGCAGTATGAGTACCATAATTGGTGTTGTAAAGTAGAGCACTAGATGGGTGACCAGATTTCAATAGCTAAAGCTTGGAGACTTTAAAGAGTTTGAATGGTATGCGGTATATAATGCACTGAGGGTGTTTGAAAATTTTGTTGTACATGTATACATGATGCAATGAGGACAATAAATAAATAAGGGGAGGGGATTGTAATATCCCTAAGATGAACCCAATTGTAAATGTAAATGCAAATGTACTTAAGTTGGTGAGTTGTTTTATATGTTTTTACATGCATCTTCCATGGTGTAGTGCGTGCATGTACTGCACAGTAAAATGATGAATTGGGCACATTCCAGGATACCACATGCAGCCTATTAAGTGCGCGTGATATTGAGGCCAAGAATCCCTCATGTATATGATATGTTTTATAGGATGATGAGCCAGTTATTATAAGCTAGGATGCTTATGTTTGATTAGGCCAGAGAGCTTAGATGTTAAAGGACAATGTGCCTAATTTTATCCATATCTCATATTTAATATAAAATACATCGATGCGCACACACTGACCATGATAAAAGAGATGGGGGACTAAACTCCACTAGTTTGGGAAAGGGAAGGGGATAAGTTAAGGAATATTATATTAATATTTCTTAAATCATAAAGTATGGATAATTATGTTATCCTAAGTTCTAAGTTGGGGCCAAGTGGGCCAAAGTAGCTTCCAACATGACAAGTGTCAAGTTGGGGGCATGCATACATATTGTTGGACTTAGTTCATTTCGAGGGGCTCTCCATAATTTGAACCATTGTCTTTTACCTGATTCATCCATCACTGAGATATACAGTCAATCATCCATGGATATGGTATCCATTGAGTTATCATTTATACCTTCATGACTTTGCCTGAACTTGTATCCAGAGCCTTCTGTTGGGTAACTATTAGCTTGGGAGAAGGATTGAAGAAGAGGGTTGTCAGGCCCATGGGATATTGAAGGTAGATCTAAGTCTCCAGGAAAATCTTTGAGGAAATGCTAGAAGTGTGGTAAAACAGGGAATTATAAGAAAGATTGCAAGTCTAAGAAGGTTGAAAAACCAAAGAGATCTGAGAGTACCTATTTCACAGAGGCNTGGGATATTGAAGGTAGATCTAAGTCTCCAGGAAAATCTTTGAGGAAATGCTAGAAGTGTGGTAAAACAGGGAATTATAAGAAAGATTGCAAGTCTAAGAAGGTTGAAAAACCAAAGAGATCTGAGAGTACCTCTTTCACAGAGGCGAAAACCTCCACTGAAGAAGGAGGTGATGTTTACCTATCATCTACAAGTACACATGAAGACCATGATGTATGGTTGATTGAATTAGGTGCGTCATACCATATGAATCCTCATAGGGAGTGGTTCTATGAATATGAAAAATATGATGGTAGTGATGTATTCCTAGGAGATGACTCGACAACAAAAAACTTGGAACGTGGAAGAGTTAAGTTGCTGCTAAAATATGGAAGGATTAGAACTCTCCCTAGGGTTCTGTATATTCCAAAACTAGACAGGAGCTTAATATCTATAAGAAAGATGGAAGATGCATGAGTGGATACTGTATTTGGAAAGGGCACTTGCAAGATGGTACGAGGAGCAATGGTGTTGATGAGAGGAGTTCGGTGTGGAACTCAGTACAAGTTGGGAAGCACTTATACTAATGGGTGTAATGGTTTTTTTGTCCCTAAGTAGATAAATGAAGGAGACAAGACCAATATTGTCCCAGAAAATAAGACCATGTTGTGGCATCAAAGACTAGGGCATATTGGAGAAAAGGGCCTTCGAACACTACACGGTAAAGGTATGGTTGGAGGTATGTCTAATTGCACTCTGGATTTTGATTTATGTGAACATTGCATATATGGTAAACATAATCGATTAATATTCCCATTTGGTGCTACAAGAGAAAAGGGGATCTTAGAGTTGATACATAGTGATGTGTTTGGACCTGTTCGTGTTCCATCCCTAGGTAAATATGTGTATTATGTTTCATTCATAGATGATTTTTCAAGGAACACATGGATTTATTTTCTTAGAAAGAAATCTGAGGTATTTGATAAATTTAAAGAGTTTAAGGCTCTGGTAGAAAATCAAACAGAGAAGAAAATAAAGGTATTGAGAACAGATAACGATGGAGAATTCTATAGAAATGAATTCGAAGAATTTTGTAAGAAGTGTGGTATAGAAAGGCAGAAGACTACTCCATACACTCCTCAGCATAATGGAGTTGCAGAAAGAATGAACATGACACTGATGGAAAAATCAAGGAGCATGCTCAACGGTTCCAGGTTAGGACAATAATTATGGGCAGAGGCAGTGGGTACAACATGTTACTTGGTCAATCGATCACCTTCATCAACGTTGGATGATAAAACTACACACGAGGTATGGTCTGGAAAGAAAACCTCTCTTCAACATCTTAGAGTGTTTGGTTGTGATTCTTATGTACATGTTCCAAAGGAAAATAGAAGTAAGCTGGATGCAAGGACTGAAAAGTGTATCTTTATTAGTTATAAATATGGTGTGAAAGGTTATAAGCTTTGGAACCTAGAAACCAAGAAAACTGTTTACATTTGAGATGTTGTTTTCAGAGAGGTAAAAGATGTGTCCAAACAGGAATTCCTACCAATGCAGGATGAACCTGATAAAATAGAGATTAAGTTGGATGATGAAAAATCTGAATCATCTGAAGAAGAGGAGGAAGAAGAAGAAGAATAATAAGAAGAAGAAGAACCTCATACCCCAGTATTGAGGAGATCAGTGAGAGATAGAAGGTAACCAGAAAGGTATAGTCCACCTGATTTTCATTCCAATTTTTCTTTATCTATTACTGATGATGATCCCAAAACTGTGAGGGAAGCAATGAATTAAGAGGATAGTAAACTCTGGAAGAAGGCTATGGTTGAAGAAATGGATGCCTTGGATAAGAATGAGGCATGGGATATAGTTGAGTTTCCAGCTGGAAGAAAATTTGTTGGTAGCAAATGGTTGTTTAAGAAGAAGTTTAATGCACAAGGTAAAGTGGAGAAATACAAAGCTCAGTTAGTAGCAAAAGGTTATTCCCGAGTTGAGGGAATTGACTTTGGTGAAATTTTTTCTCCTGTTGCTAAGTTAACTTCTATTAGATTTCTTTTATCTATTGTTGCTTCTTTTGATCTTGAAGTGGAATAGATGGATGTGAAGACAACATTCCTACATGGGGAT
>JASDQU010504722.1:22270-34810 GCA_032191745.1 Picea mariana | reverse complement strand
GATGAATCCTTGAATATTCCCACACCAACATTATCATATGCAATCATGGAACCACTAATGAATGGGATGTTTGTACCAAGGTTAGTTCTAGAATCAAGAGTATAATAGGCCAACTGGTTGATAGTAACCACTTTTCCTTCATGAGGAAATAAGAGGACCCTAAATATTGAGGAAATTATATCCATAATCGCATAGGGACAACTATTCCCTAATAAAATATTGTAATCTAATGGGATGCAGACTACTTCAACTTCAATCAGAATAGTCTTACTACCTAGTAACTCAACAGGAAAGGAGACAATGATTCCATGAGGCATGAATGTGTGACCATCGAATTCCTTTATCATGGTTTTTAATTCTATGATATTTGGAGAACCTATGTATTTCCAACATGGAAATGACATCATGCAAGTGGAGGCTCCTTCATCAACAACTATCTTGAAGATATTAATCCCATGTGAAACTACTTGAATCTGAAAATAAATCTGGTGGGGGGACCTAGATTGATTCTAGTCGATGTTAAAAGTAATTAATTAAGTGTATGAAGATTAAACTTCACATATGGTAGAAAATAATTATTTCCGCTACGTTGGGAATATTTGGAGGAATTCAAGGGTTGACATGGCACATGGTGCTTGGGATAAATATTCCACAATTATGTAATTATGGGCATCCCATGGATTGGGATTATGTGTTGACCTTCAAATAATTCCCTTGGGTGGGTGAAGCAATGTATTGAATGATGGATTCTCTATCTAGAGAGGGTCACCARRATAAGATGAATATTSATCCTTATTTGAATGAACACCCTTAGGGTTCTCATAGTTATGATCTCGAATTTACAAATTAGTCATCTGATCACACATGTAAACATTTGTACTCAACAAATTTCCCCCTTGTTGGGTTTGTGATGAACTTGGTTTCAGTGGGAGATCTATAGTGGTGATTCTTGTGGTGAAAGAGAATGGAGAGAAATTATAAAATTGAGATCAAGAAATTTAATGGGAAATATTTGAGCTTTGGAAGTTGAAAAGGGAGGATAGTTTGGTAGACAAATAATAGTGGGTCATTGTGGATCCTGGTACTGCACCTATGGGTATGTCGATGGAATACTAGATGAATTTGGATATGAAGGCAAAGAGCACAATCAAATTGTGTCTTTTAGATTCAGTTTTACTAAATTTCTTGGGAGAAGCTACAACCAAGGTGTTATGGCATAACTTAGGGTATTTGTATGAGTCTAAGTCCCTGATAAATAAACTTTTCTTTCAAAATACGTTTTTACCTTATAAGGATGAATAATGGAGACTTGGTGATAGAGAATCTAAATTCCTTCAATACTGTGGTAAGTCATTTGTTTTCTGTTGAAATTAAAATTTATGATGAATATAAGTGCATTAGTTTACTGTGTTCTTTTTCAGATTCATTAGATATTTTAGTTGTAGCTATTGGAAATAATGCAATGACATTAAAGTTTCATTATGTGGTTTCATCCTTGTTATCAGAAGAAATGAGGATGAAAACCATGAATAGTCAAAGAATGGATGCATTTATCTGTAAGAGGATGTTCCATGGATAGAAATAAAAATAATTCCTTGAGTGAGAGATCTAAATCTAGAGGTAGATATAAATATACAAGAAAATCCTTAAGGAAATGTTGGAAATMTGGTACAATTGGGAATTACAAGAAGGATTGTAKATATAAAATTGTTGASAGAGGGAAGGGATCTGATGATGTTCCTTCCACAAAAGGGAWTACCTCCTCATAGGAAGGAGGAGATGTGTACTTGGCCTCTTCAACCACACATGGAGATCATGATGTATGGTTGATCAATTCAGCTGCTCAATTTCAAATGATTCCCCACATGGAGTGTTTTAGTGAACTTGAAAAGTATAATGGAGGTGACATCTTCCTATGGGATGACTCAACTAATAAAATCATAGGTGTTGTAGGAAAATTCACCTGTGGACAGGTGAATGTCCTCTTGGATATTAGACCCCTATGACCAAGACAGAAAAATGCTAACATTGAACATTGACATTCCTTTAAATATATTTAAACTAGTCAAAGGAAAAGAGAAAGAAAGAATGAGTACCTTTTTCTGAAGTTTGTCCTTGCTCAATCCAGGTTGAAAAATGAGCTTCAAGCCCTTTAATGAGTTCTAAAATTCAATAGACAACAAAGACAATGCATGCTTCCTATTATACCAAGGTTATTTTAAACTAGATTTATCAATAAGAGACAAGCTCATGAAAATATACACAAACTTGAAGGAAACATCCAAGAATATATATTAATGAGAACATAACAAAGTTCTTACAATATATAGATGCAGATGCAACAGCCTTGCCAAGTCCTCCTTGTCCAACCCTTTGCTCAAAATATCCATGATCAGAATGACAATACTTTTCACTGATATTCTCCCCCCTTTCACCATTAGAATGCATCCTTATATAGGCTTTGAGAGGCTCAACCACCTTAGCTATTCTTTTGATAAGTTGAGGATATGACTCCCTCAGTTGTGGGATTTCCCTTAGATCCATAATTTAACTTGGATTCGAGCCAAACTGACTCAGATGCTTCTTAGATGTCCTTAGAGATAAGGGGAATTATTCCCCAATATTCTCTCAATAGATCGGCACTCCCTCAAAGTTGTCCAAAGAGCGCTATAGCGCTCCCTGCTAAGAGGAAAAGGAGCACTAGCGCTCCCTGCAATTGGGCAGGGGAGCGCTGATCTCCAAAAATTTGTTTAAGATGATTATTATTCAAGGTAAAAGCTTGTAAAATTTTCCAAATTACATGTTTTACTCTTCTAACAAGTGTTAAAGGATGTTCCAGTTGTTCCTATGATGTCACTCGCAATGCGACACATGCAGGATGAAAATATGACTTTTGTGACACTTGTGACACTTGCAACAAAAGTGCGACACTTGAGACACTTGTGACAATGACAATGAGGCATTATCGAAGTGAGGAATTTCGATGTGTAATAATAGGACAAGGAAAATTCAAGTTGTTACTCAATGATGGCATGATTACAACACTTCCTAGGGTTTTGCACATTCTAGAACTAGCTAACTACTTGATATTTTTAAGTAAGATGAGTGATGTAGGTGTACATATTGTGTTTGAAAAAAAAACCTATAAAATGGTTTGAGGAATAATGGTGTTAATGAGGGGAGTTCAGAATGGAACTCTCTACAAGCTATTGGGAAGAACTATCAGTAATGGGTGTAATAGTTTTGTTGTTCCTAAGGGTGGAAATGAAGAAGATAAAACCCTATTGTCTTTGGATAAAATACAATGTTGTGGCATCAAATACTAGGACATATTGGAGAGAAGTGCCTTTGATCACTACATGGTAAAGGTATGGTTGAAGGTATGTACTATTGCACACTGGATTTTGATTTTTGTGAAAATTTCATATATTGTAAACAAAATAGGGCTAAGATTCTCATCTGGTGCTACAAGAGCAAAGGTGATCTTAGAGTTAGTACATAGTGATGTGTTTGGACATGTGCCTATTCCATCACTAGGTAAATTTATGTACTATGTTTCGAGTTAATTGATTATTTATTTACTCCAAAATCAATATGAGGTATTTGGTAAATTTAAATATTTTAAGGCTCTTGTGGGGAATCAAATAGATAATAAAATAAAGGTGTTGAGGACAGATAATGGTGGATATTTATATGGGAATTAGTTTGAGGAATTATGTAAGAAGTGTGGTATAGAAAGGAAGAAGAATACTCCATACACACCTCAATAGAATGGGGTTTTAGAAAGGATGAATAAAACATTGATGGAAAAATCAAGGAGCATGCTCAGTGGTGTTGGTTAGGACAAGAATTCTAGGCAAAGGCGGTGGGTACTACATGTTACTTGGAAAATCGATCACCCTCATCAATGTTAATGCAAAAAAAATCCACATGAGGCATGGGTTGGTAAAAATCCCTCTCTTGAATATCTCAATTTTTTTGGTTGTGATGCTTATGTACATGTTCCAAAGGAAAATAAGAGTAAGCTAGATAATAAATCTAAAAGTGTATCTTTATTGGTTATAAATATGGTATAAAAAGATATAAGATTTAGAACCCAATAACTGCGAAAACTGTTTAAAGTCGGGATGTTTTCTTTAGAGAGGTTAAATATAATGTTCCCAAATAGGAATTCCTACCAAAATAAAAAGAACTAGAGACAATAGAGTTTGAGTTGGAGGGTGAAGAATCTAACTCAACCGAAGAACATGAATTAGAAGAAGAAGAAGAACCTCATACTCTAATATTGAGGATATTGGTTCAAGAAAGAAGGTAACCAGAAAGGTACACTCAACCTTATTTTCATTCTAGTTTTTATTTGTCTATTATTGATGATGATCCTAGAATTGTTAGGGTGGAAGTGGATTCAAAGGATGGTAAACTATGGAAGAAGGACATTGTTGAAGAAATTATGACCTTATATAAGAATGAGGCTTGGGATATAGTTGAGTGTTTGGATAGAAGAAATCYCATTGGTAGAAAATGGKAATTTAAGAGGAAGTTTAATGCAGAAGGTAAAGTGGAGAAGCATGAATCTCACCTGATAGAAAAGGGATATTCCCAAATAGAGGGAATTGATTTTGGTGACATTTTTTCTCCTAATGCCAAATTTACTTCTATTATATWTWTATATWTTATTTTTTCTTTTCATCTTGAAGTAGAATGGATAGATGTAAAGACATCATTCCTACACGTGGATCTTGAAGAATAMATCCACATGATACAACCATAAGTTTCACAATGAAGGGAAAGAAATAACTAGATTGCAATCTAAAAAAGTCCATGTATGGGTTAAAGCAATCTCCAAGGATGTGGTATCAAAAGTTTGATACTTATATATTGGGACTATCTTTCTCAAGGAGTAAATTTGATCACTCTGTGTATTCTAAGATAGTTGGTGACCATTTTATTTATGTGGTTCCATATGTTGATTATATTTTGTTGATTGGAAACAATGAGGAAATCATCGAGGTAAAAAATTAGTTGTCTTCTAAATTTGATACGAAATATCTTGGTGCTACAAATTTTATTTTGGGCATGGAAATTAAAAGAGATCGGGAAAATAGGAAACTCTGGTTGAATTAGAGGAAATATGTTCAGATAATATTGTATATGTTTAATATGCAAGAATGTAAACCGGTCAAGGTCCCTATTCCTATAGGTGTAAATTTATATGTAGATTAGTGTCCCAAGTGTTGCAGGTGAATCCTCCTATGGACAAGTGGATACCCTCTTGGTCTCTAGACTCCTAAGACCAAGACAGAAAAGTTCTTAACATGGACATTGAATTCCTTTTAGATCCTATCAATATAATGAATGAAAGAGAAGGAGAAAGATATGTACCTTATTAGCGACGTTTGTCCTTGCAAAGTCCTGGCTGAGCTTCGATCATGAGCTCCCTGATAGATCCTATAAGACAAAGAAAGATACAATGGACTTCCTACTCTATTGATATTAGCTCAATCATAGATCCATCTACTATAGACAAACTCATATGGAACAAGCACAAGTTTGAAAGAAACAGGCCAAGCATTGATCATTTAATGAGAACAAGTAAAAGTACTTACAATCCTTTGAATGAAGGTGCAACAGCCTCTTCCAGTTCTCCTTGTCCAACCCCTCTTCTCAATCAATCTCCATTGATTTCTTTGATGACACCTCACTCATGAGATCATAAGTTTCACATCTCCAATCTTTTACATGTACCTTTCACCATGAGAAGGCCTCCTTATATAACCTTGGAGAGGTCCAACCACTTGAGAGATATTTGGGATAAGTTGAGGATTCCTCTCCTTTAGTTGAGGATGTTCTCTAAGATCATTCCTTGACCATCTATTTGAATCCAACTACCTTTGGGACTTGAGGGATTCTTCCTTGATTTACCTCAACAAACCCAGAATTTTCCAAAAAAAGGGTAGTGCTCCCCCAAAAGGGTGCACAGGGCACCCAAGCACCCTCCCAAAGAGGCTCAGGGAGCGCTATCACTCCCTAATAGTGGGTAGGGGAGCGCTCCTCTCCAAAATTCAGTTTTTGAGTGTTTTTTCCATGGCAAAAGGCTTGTACTTCTTGTCAAGTGATTTCTCTTCTTCCAAACCACCTTTTGAGGTGTCTTAAGTGTATTCATGACGTCATTAGAGGCATGATATATGCAATATGACAGTATGATGTTTTTGACACTTGCAACACTTATAGTCAAGATGCAACACTTGCAGACAAGATGCGACACTTACAACATTGGTAATGACGACACTTGCGACACTATCGAAGTGAGTAATTTTGAGGTGTAACAGATTGCCCCCCAAAGTATGAAGTTAGAAGACGATGATGACTGAAGTACTTTGTAGAATTTTTCGAGCAAGGGTATGGACACAGAGAAACCAAAAAAAGATGCACACAACCATCAAACAAATATTATGACATGTTTCAAACCCAAGGCAGGCATACCTATGCTTGAGTGATAAGGATGTTTTAGGTATGGCCGCCATAAAATACATTGTGGATCCATAATTATATTGAAAAAATGGTATAGCCACTGCATATATAATGTGGATCTATACTCCTATGACCTGAACTAATCGTAGCCATGAAGAATACACAATGGATCTATGAAATGACAAGACATAGCTACAACCAATACAAAGTGGATCTATGTAACAGTATATGTGTCATAGTTCAAGAGAAATCCTTCGCAACCTAGGAAAAGTACATATAAGAGTGATGACTCAACCCAGGGTCTTCTTACCGATCCCTATGTAGTACAAATCTAACCATGTGAATAGATGTCTTGATGTCGAACATGGAAAAAACCACTTGATTACCAATCAATGATGTAAACCATTAACAAGCATGAGGAAAATCACCATTGATGTCAATGATTCCCAAGGTAATCTAGTACATTCTGACGAATGTGAATAGATGAGCTGAAGTCGAACATCCATGGAATCATCCGATCAGAGGTCAATGATGTAAACCCACTGTCAGACATGAGGAGGCCTTCCATTGACGCATGTAGGTCCCAAGGTACTAACTGGTTTCTAAGTATGAGTCTCTGGATAATTTGTTGAAGTCGACAGGAATAGACTCGTCGAAGGAGGGCCTTGATGCATCCCCCATCAACGACACGAAATAGACACAAAGATGTAATTGGTAGATCTAATGAACATGGACTGACATGGGTATTGAAACATGATATTTGTGATGGCTGACTCTCGAGGCAGATACTTCCCTTGAACACTGAGGCACATCAGCAGAAACTTGACATGGACCAAAACTTGATGATTCAGTGGATGCTATGACTTTCGTCGGGTGACCCAAAGGAGTAAAAGAAACTCAAAGGATTGGATCAGTGCAGAGGTTAAGTGGATTAAAATGCGTGCAAAGACAAAGTGTCGTATTCAAGGGCGATCGTAAGAGTGACTGGTAGTGTTCTAAAAAAACTGCTTGGCTTGCTTCTTTCAATTTTTCCCCCATCCAATTAGACGAGTACCTCTTTTTAATTTAACGAGCTCAAGGAGGGTAACACATGCTTGATATGACTCACCTTCGATAATTCCCTCCTCCTTTGTTTAATGAATTGGAAGAAGTAAGGGTTCGATCTCGTATGGGCCCTTCAATGTATGATTGTTTAACGAGTTCAAAGAAGGTAAAATTGGTGGTTTTTCATATTTAGAGAGTCTGAAAACAACTTAAAGATGACTCCAATGTTGTCCTTTTTCATAATGTTAGTCTCGTGAGGCCGAAAAAGAGATAAATTATCACTCGAAAGACACCCTTTCAAACCTTTTAACAAGTGGGAAAGGAAGCAATATCACTCGAAAATATTTTCATGTTTAGAGAGTCTAAAAAGAGCTCAAAGACAACTCCAGGGGGTTCCTTTTTTGTTTATCCATCCAGGTCTAAAAAAGAGATAAAAGTTTACCCGGTTGCATTCTCATTTATTTACGAGCACGAGAAAGAACAAAGACTAATCTCGGTATCCCCCCAGCTTGAAAGCTAGGGTATTAACTCCAGAATGATCTTCAAAGACTGGAGACATGCCCTCCAAGCTTCAATTCATTCACCAAATTTGAGGTTGTCACCAATTTCTCTACTAGATGGAGAAAAATGATAAGGGTGGATGAAATGAAGGTTCAAGAGAGGTGACTGTTTCATTTTTTAACGAGCTTGACACAGAAAAAGAACTATGCTCAGGGCTCTGGGTTCAATCCCCAGATTGTTGTTTCATTTTTTAACGAGCTTGATATAGAGAGGAAAACTATGCTCAAGGCCTCTGTTTCATTTTTTAACGAGCTTGTGACAAAGAAAAGAAACTATGCTCGTGACCTCTACTTCATTTTTTAATGAGCTTGCTACAGAGAAGAAAAAACTATGCTTGTGACCTCTTCTTGATCATGGCTTCCAAGAGAATAATGCTCTGGAAGGACACCATGTCAAGGGACAAAACTCTGTCATGGATTCCAAGAGATCTTCACTGGATGGAAGAAAATCACTCTGGAAGGAATTCATGTCGAGGGTCACAACAAGGGTAAGGAGATTAGGCTCCAATAGCCCTATCGAAGAGATCACCATGTCAACGACCAGATCCAAATCGTCAGAAGTTGAGAGCATGGGAGATGATAGAAAATCGACAGCGGGAGAGGAGATGGAGTGTATATCTTCTCGAATTTCTTCATGAGGGGGAAGAAAAGAGGATCGATGATGGTTATCATCCTAAGGTAGCTCATCAATGCTCAACATTTCCTTAATAGATTCATCAGAAGGAAAAATTGGGGAAATGCAGTCGATCGCAAATGACAAGGAACTTAACCATGATGGCATCAAGTAATTGTCGGGTGCCAATAGATGTTGGTCATCCGACGAGGGAGAAGTGGATTGGATAGAAACATATGATGTTTCGGATGGACTAGGTACAATCCAAGGGTTAGATGATTCCAAAGATTGATAAACCACAGTCGAAATCATATCGACGGTGGAAATATGATGTGTAGTCGGTGGAAGTGGTGTAGGGAAGGTACCCATGAGGCTAGAATCTTTCAGTAATACAACACCAATGCTTTCATACATGATCTTGTGGTCTCCCAAGAAAGGAATATTGTTGGTAGTGGGAGTGCGAGCATCGGTCGTGCAGAAATCCAACTGATCAACAGTGACAATTTTGCCCTGATTAGGAAATTGTACATATCGAAAGACCGACGAGGCAATGAAATTCATAGCATAAAACCAACTTCTTCCAAGTAACAAGTTGTAATCGAGGGGAGCATCGACTACCTCGACATCAACAGTGATAGTTTTTCCACCCAATTGAATGGGCAGGGACTGTAAAATCCCATGGGGATGGAAACCTCACCCATTGAAGGTGCGTAACATCATTGGGGATTTGTTAAGTGTGGGTGATTTTAAACCTTTCCAACATGATAAAGACATGACACAAGTTGAGGCTACCTCATCCAGAATAGTTCAGTGGATTTGTTGATTGTGAACAACAACATCAACTTAGAAAGAAAGTTGGTGGGAGATTAGAGACGCATAATTGTCCAGGTTAAACATGATATGGTTGGACGACTCAGGATCAATAATGCCGATAACATCCANACAACAATGTTGTAGTTCTGGGCATCACGTGAACTAGGATTAAAGGTAGATTTGCGGATAGTGCTCTTAGGAGGGCGTAAGATAGAGTCGAATGTAGGTTTATCAATCTGAAGTGGTCTAGATGGAGGATTAATCGATGGAGGACTAATGGAGGATGACGATGATCCAGTAAAGTACCAGTACCATTAGTGACTTTTCCTTTGTCAAGGTTACCTGGTGTGTTGTATGTCTTAGAGCGAGTGGTCAAATTAATCCCATTAAACATATAAATGTGTGCACTCATCAAGGCCTCATCATGAGGATGGATAGAACTTCCCCCAGGAGAGGGGCTTTGAGAAACCATGGATTGTTGTTGTGGAAAAGGTTGAGTAAGCACAACGGGTTGTGAATTTCCCTGGAAACATTTGGCCACTTCATTGCGATGTGGACAGTATCGAGTGTAGTGATCGTCACCACAAATGATACATGGGAATTTCAGTTTCCATTGTCGTTGCTTTTCGGTAGCAGGTGTTTGGGCTTGATTTTTTGGTTGTTCATTATTATTAGTATTTTTTGAGTTATTTTTTGTCTTCTTCTTACCTCTGGATTGTTGTGAAGGGAAAGATTGAATTGTATTCACCTCAGAGATGTGATTTTGGGGGGAGGTAGAGGAGAGTGTGGTCGATTGGGAAGTATATTGAGTTTTGACGAAACTGATAACATCGTTCGCATGAGATGAGGACGACGTCTTGGATGGATCGGTATTATCTCAAGTAGCATTTGGAAGCAAATCATACTAAGTACCAGATTGTGAATAAACCAAATTTGAGTACTGAGCCCGAGCGATGGTTTCTTCCTTGATGACTGTGCCACCCATAGCGACATCGCGAACAATCAGGGGTAAAAGTGATTTAGTGAACCATTCTGCCAATAATATGTCAAGAATGATTACCTTGATCATCCTTCGTCATCATCTCCACTCATAGATATGGTCAGAGATATGCACGGAGTTAGTTTGACGAAGGGAGGTCAAGAGTTCAGTACCTGTCTCGTAGAAAATAGGTAGTTGAAAGTGTGTGAGGAAAGACATGGAAAGGGAGTTGAAATCATGAAAAGAAGCATGTGGTAGTTCAATATACCACTTTGTTGCAGAGCCAGTAAGTGTTCACTGGAAAAGATGCAAACATATAGAATCATCCATGAGGGAGTTCGATGAACACCACAAATGGAAAGTCATCACATGGTTATTTGGATCTTCGCCAGATTTTTCGTCAAATTTCAGAATATCAAAAGGAAGTTTAGCTGGAATAACTGGCCAAACCGGTGAATGAAAAATAAGATCATTAGTTAATCGAGACAAGTCTGGGAGATCCAGAGTCACAAGGAAAGGTAGTTGTCAGTTAATTTGTGGATGATACTGGTGTGGCATAGGAACACC
Organism: Picea mariana; assembly: GCA_032191745.1. Lineage (NCBI taxonomy): Eukaryota > Viridiplantae > Streptophyta > Pinopsida > Pinales > Pinaceae > Picea > Picea mariana. The sequence continues at coordinate 23,763 of JASDQU010504722.1, read as the reverse complement.
AGTAGGACCATAAATTGGGTTAGGTGGATAGTTGTAACTAATAGGTCCTCCTACATAATATTGTTGCTAACCAGGATAAACAGGATTCGACGATGGCTGAGAAACATTTGCATAAACTGGTGGGTTCTGGGCATTGTAAGCCAGGTGATTTGCTTGCCCAGAAAGAGGATGAACAATGTGCCCTTGAGGAGGGTAAGGAGTATATCCAGGAGGTGTATACACATTAGACCCATGGGGAGGATAAGGTTGTTCTCCTTGAGGACTCCAGGTGGTGTTTGGGATGCCGCACGGATATGGTTGTCCATAAGATGGTCCGGAAGGAACAGGATTTCATACTCCTCCTTGTGGGTTATGATATGAGTGCCCCCCAACATGGGGTTGGTTAAATGTGCCTCTGGAAGATACTCCCTAGGATTGTGAAGGGTTTCCAACAGACGAACATTGCCCCCATGCCAGTGGTGGATTAACGACCGAGGTATGACTGGCAAAGGGAGGTTGCCCTTCGGGAAGAACATGAAAAGGGGGTTGTCCCCTGGGAGGGGTAGGCCCTCCATAGGATGGTGGTATTCCAGGAGGGATAGGTCCACTAGATGGTGGTTTCCCTCTAGTTGGTTGTATTTTGTTGGCAAGGGTCTGCATTCTCGGGTGAAAAGATGTCCCAGCAGGATCGTGCAAAACATGTGGAGCTGTAGAGTGAAAGTTTGTAAAAGTGGGGGTAGGGATCGAAGTGCCTGGGGAATGAGTAGAGGTGATGAGTATAGCATTAGGCTAGACTTTTTCTTACCCAAAAGTAGGGTTAATGACCTGCTCGATGGGGTGATTCATCGTTTGACCAGATGGCCCACTTTCAACAGGAGGGTCATGAGGATTAAAGGGTTGTCGAAAGGATTTGAAATGCTCATAGAGATCATGTCCTGATGAAGTCCTCCATACAGAATGAGAAGGTGTGGGATTTTTATCTATTGTAGTGGTAGGACAAACATGAGTCCTATACTCATCACCAAAGGTTGGTTCTATGGATCCCATATATGTTTCGGTAAAATCTCTCTCGGGTAACTGTGGGACCTCTTCGTCTATGATGTTCCCAAGGGAGTCTAAATGAAGAAAAAGTGGTTCGAGAGGGGTTACCGACATATATGTAGTGCGAGGAATGGTATTCTTAACTGTAACCAAAGTGCCTTCTGAGTTATCTAATGGAGGAGCAACAACACTTCCAGCGTCAGATTGATTTTCCACCTCTCCACGGTAGTTGTCTTCTGGAGGGTTAGGAGATAAGGGTTATCCTTCCAGAGGTAGCCCTTGCATCCTACATGATCGAAGAATACCTTTATCGTCTATAGGCTCAATTTTGGAGAATAACAGTACACGCTGAAAATCTAGGGCCAACTAACAGAAAGAAACAACATATGCTAATAAAATCTAGTAATCAAAACCAAGCAAACAAAACTTCTCTTGATGATCATACTATTTGGTGATGAAATCCAACGTCACAT
>JASDQU010504720.1:23382-51236 GCA_032191745.1 Picea mariana | reverse complement strand
ATGGAATGCCTTTGGCGAGGTTTAATTTGCAAGCACTAGTGCTTACTGCTTGTCCTTGATTTGTAGTACTGGGTGGTATTGTTTGCGTAGCATGTTTGTGTCGGGCGAGATATAGACTCCTCTTGTAGCTTAGTATTTTTGTCTGTGTGTAATCCGAGGAAGGAATCCGGTGCCGTATCAAGAGTCTCGGGTTGTTTAAAGGCACAGTTCCACTCTTGCGACACATTCTGAGCCGTATCAGTAGTCTCGGGCTGTTTAAAGGCACAGTTCCACTACTGCGACTCCATTGACGGATTCTTCCATTCTGTGACCGTACTGTGCCTAACCCCTGGTGTATGTCTCTGCCTTTAGCCTTTAGTTTCCCGCCTCCTGTTCGGGGCATTGCTTCTGGTCGTTGCTATGACATGTCAGGTCGTCTTGATTGTGTTCGTCTTACTTGCGTCCTATTGGTTCGAGGTTGACATTGAGTCGAGGGGGTTGTTTCTTCTGCACACGCGCACCCTCTTTAACAAAAAAAATTTCACCGGTTGACTGAGTAGATGTCCTTAGCCAGGTGGGTTGTTACAGCTTTTAATATTAGTTCTATTCCTAAATATAGCAATTCTGAAGAAGATTTATTGGCAAATGTAGCATCAAGATTATTTTCTACTAAAGGTTTCTCTCATAATTCATTTTCTGTTGAATTGATATTCAGGTCGTTAATTCCATAGAACATCATTAATTGGCAAGTGTCTGACGATGATCAACACATCATAAACTTATTGCATATGGAAGACACTTTCCAAGGTGTTGTAATTGATGAAAAAACACACGACGAAAAATCTCCACAATTTTATGGTAATATCTTATCCACGATCAGCTGAGATTTTGTCTTACATGGTAAATTCAATCCCTAAATCTTTCATTAGATTGGAAAAAATTTATGATCTACACGACAAATTTAAGGGAGTGGTTAACTGTAAAATGAATAGTTCCTCGCTACAACATAAAAATGTAAATTTAGGAACACATGATCATCCCCAGAACATCAATTTAGGCACAGGAAAATCACCCATGATCATCCCCAGGATTGTTGTTACAAGGAAAATCACTCTATAGCATGGGGTAAATGACAACAGACAGAATGACTGCAGAAATCAACTCTAATCTCAAGTATGCTATATTAATAAAAATGATAACAAGATAAGATAAAGATCCTACCTTATCTAGACGTTCAATGAAGACCATCTTTGAGCACTCGAGTCAAAGCTTTATACCTGCAACCTGTCATAAACAACCAAGATGCGCAAGAATATGGTGATAATATATATTTTTAACACATATAATAGCATAATCCATCAACATTCATAACAAATATGCCCATGGAATAATAATTCAAATATTTGCAAGATATTAATTAGACGAGAAAAAAGTAGTTCTATTAAAATATGATCAACATAAGTGTATGAATGAAAAAATTTTGTGTCGGCATGTCTCAGAACCAAGAAACTAAGTCCCTTCCATATAGGCCTCCACCACTTCAATCTTCCACCAAAGGAAATCTCACATAAGAGAGACAATGAGGTTCTCCATCAAAGAGGGGAGAGCTTGGGGGATGAACAATGTGTTCATAATTTAAAGGACAAGGGGGTGCAGACTCAATATGAAGTGAATAATTTCTCCTAAGTAATTTTTCTCTCAAAAGTTGAATTCTTCTCCCTTCCACGGTTTGGATATGGCCCATATATAGCCTTCAAATGGAACTGAAGGGTCGATTCAGAACATTTCTAGTATATGGAAGGTCAAGTATCATGGATCTCATGACATGACATGGAAACCCAACGCAATTTTTAATTTTTTATTACCAAACTCGATGTACGGGGGCTGTAGTGGTGCAACCTACATATACACATGTTTTATAACTGATAGGGCATGTATATGTGGAAAATAATGATTTTTTTCTCTAGGAAGTGTGAAAGGGGACTTCAAGTCTACATAGGGAAATGGAAAAGGCCTTCTGAGCAAGTTGCATGGGGTGAGGAAAATATTGCTATAACAATGGTTTTTTAGGATACAACCAGGTCTTGATGTCTCCATCAGATCAACTTAATACTATATTTCATACCCCTTAGGTAACTTATTCTTATCATAAAATTCCTTTCGTATTAATTAACGCTAGCATCACTTTCCAAAGGGCCATGGACATTTCTTTTCATGGGATTATAAATCAGTCAATGGTTGTTTATTTGGATAATGTAACCGTCTTTTCAAAAAACAAAAAATAGCACTTATCTCACTTAAGGAGTGTATTCGAACGCTGTTGTAAGTATGGAATTTCCTTAAATCCCAAGAAAACAATTTTTTTTATTGATCAGGGAAAGTTACTTGGTTTTATAGTGTCTAAAAATGGAAAGATGATAGACCCTAAACAAATGCAAGCCATAGCTAATCTTCCTCCACCATCATCCAAAAAAGCTATGCATTCTTTTCTTGGTAAAATAAACTTTGTTAGATGCTTTGTTCCTAGTTTTTCCGAGATGGTTAGACCCCTACAAAATATGATAAAAAAGGAAATTGTTTTTAAATGGGTATCATAGGAAAACTAGGCCTTTAATGCCATCGGAAAAGATATAACAGAAGCTCCATCCTTAATGAGTCCTAATTTTTCCAAATACTTTACCCTTTACACTTTTACTGGAGATAGATCATACGCTGCAGTACTTACCCAAAAAAATGATGATAACAATGAAATCCCCATTTCATTCATGAGTTATGCCTTTAAAGGAGATGAAATAAACTATCCAGCAGTGGATCAGCAAGATTTTTCTTTGTTTAAAGCAGGAAAACACTTTAGACCCTATCTATTTAAATCTAGAACTAAATTCATCATCTTATATCATGCAATAAGAAATCTATTGGTTTAGAAAGAGCTTGGGGAGAAGAGGGCTCACTGGATGACCTATCTTCAAGAATATGATCTCGAGATTAAACCAACCCAAATTGTTAGAGGTCAAGGTATTTTCAAGTTAGTGGTTGATTCAATCAAACCACCTAACGATACTTTGTTTTATTAAATGAAACACTACCCCATGAAAACCAAATATTTTGTGCACAAACCACGCTGGATTCTTGGTATTTTGACATTAAGTTTTATTTAATACATGGGACCACTCCAGAACATATCAACCCCAAAAATAGAAGGGCATTGAGACTTGTATGTTCTCCCTTTCAAATGATTAATGATGTCATTTTTACAAAAAATATTGATGGAGTATTATTATGTTGCTTAGAAAAGGATGAATATGAAAAAGTTCTAAATGGATTACATTCTAGCAATGTAGGATGTCATTCTAGTGGTGAAACAATTGCTCATAAAGTCCTCAGGGATGGATATTATTGGCCTACATTGTTTAGATACGCTCATGGTATGGCTCACAAGTGTGCTACATGCAAAAAGGTTGTTGGAAAAGTCAAGAAACCTGCTTTCCCTTTGCATCCAGTGACAATTGACCAACCATTTGAGAAATGGGGTCTTGACATCATTGGACCAATAAATCACTTCTCCTCCCTCCAACATAAATACATCCTTACAACAACATATTACTTCACCAGGTGGTCTAAATCCATACCTCTAAGAGTAGTCAACACTAATCAGGTGATTTCGTTCCTCGAAACTCATATCATTTCATGCTTTGGAATTCCAGAACCTTTGGTGTTTGACAATGCATCTTATTTTTCCTCGATGGAAAAAGGAATTAAATTGAAATATTATGCTAGTTATTACCCTCAATTTAATGGACTGGTTGAATCAACCAATAAGAATTTAATTAAAAACCTTAAAAGAACAATATTAGAAAATCATAAAAATTGGCATACCTCTTTGTACTATGCACTGTGAGCTAATGGGGTTACACCCAAAACAACCATTGTAAATTCCCCATTCTTTCTTGTATACAGAAGAGAAACTATCTTTCCTACCAATGTATTTCTACCATCATTGTAGCTAGCTAAAAAGGTCCAGGAAGAAGAGTGTCCAACCTTAGAAAGACGAATACATGATTTGCTTAAATTAGAAGAAACTAGGACACAAGCTAAACAAAAAATGGATCAACACCAGCAAATAGTTAAATGATGGTTTGACCAAAGCTATTCCACTGATCAAAATTTTAATGTAGGAGATATGGTTCTTAGGTGGGATAAATCACATGAGGAAAAAGGGGAACATTCAAAGTTCCATAATTTATGGTTAGGACCTTTTATAATTGCCGAAAAACTCAGTCCTAGCTCTTTTCATCTACAAACCTTACAAGGACAAAGAGACACTTTTCAGGTGAATGGCAAGGTCCTCAAAAAATATTTTTCTTGACCAAACTAATATACGTTTTGTAAATATATGGGGTGTTGTGTTTTTTCATTTTCTTTGATTCCTTTGATTGAATTTTCTTTTTTTTCAGTCTTTATGAACCATCATACTATTGATCTAAGAGTAATCATCGGAAGGAAGTATTCTTTGCAAGAATTGTGTTTTTCGAGCAATTTGAAACAGTTCAAAGAGGTCCTGATATTAAGATACAACTCAAATTGTTGATTTACAAGTTGATTTTTTCTTCCTCAAATCGTATTTCTCAAAGAATTACACCCAAATAAACGTTTAACCTTTGATGATTACAATGACCTTTAAACTTTTTACATCTTCCATATTCTTAAGGAACTACTTTTAATTTCTTCCCCATCCTCTAGATTATTTCCTAACCAAAATCTAACATATTTAGACCATGATGAAACCTTTCAGTTCTGAAAGAAAATAAACATCATGATCAACAGTCTTGCAATTAACCTCCAGTATCACCTCGCTCTCTTCACTCAATTGTCATTGGCAATTTTCTAAATATATTATTGAAGGGTGGAATAAGACGGTTGAAAGCACTTAGGTGTGGTAAATGTGTGTAAACCAACCGGGGTACTGAATAGGCCTGCTAGCAGTGGGTAAATGCACACATGATACCAAGACAACTTCATCAAGGTACTGAGCAGGCCTAGTGGAAGCGAAGCAATGTCGAGATGAGAGGTAGAAAATACATCCTTATAAATAAACTTTCCATGGAATCATATACCATGTGAATAGAACTACTGGATGGGATTAAATCATTTGAGTGGGTTAAATGGAATCCCTGGAGAGGCTACGGACGTCTGCTGGCAGCAGTGGCTCTACCAACAGTATTGAAGTCCTTTTCAAAAACATCGTGACTCTTTGATTTAAACGTTCTTTCGAGTTACTATCCCCTGCAAAGAAATTTGTTTTTTTGGTTTATGAATTATGGTACCCTTTTATGACCGTTGAACTTATCCTAATATTGTATGGGTCTGAAAATGAACTTATTCAAGGTAGCTTAAATTCTTCTCCAAGTCTTATTCTTCTTCTTCCTGAGATGAAAACTTACCAAATCAGATATAACTTCTTTGCCCAGTAAGTCGCCATTTGTTAGCTTCCCAACTAGCACATTGTTTTGCATTGTCTTTTGAAATACATATTCATCTTTTACTCACTACCCAATATGTGTATTCGTCAGATTGACAGATCTTTTGCAAAAGTATGTTGTTTTAATGCTAGTCATTTTTTCTTAAATTCTTCCTTATCATTTTAATGGGAGTATGTTTTGTGTGTGACTTAATGATTGTATTCCCTCTCTAATTTCATGACTGCAAAGCATGAAATTAAAGTATCTTTTCGTGCAAATCGTTATTCAAACTCTGTTGAAAATATCCCCTTACATGGATAAAAGATTATCGTTTTGTCTTACCTAATCTGATGTACATAAAGAAGGTCTTTGGATTATGTTTTTTTTTAAGGTTCAAGAACCTAAGTATAATTCATTTCCTAAGAGATAAAATTTGATTTAAAAGTAAATGTATGAGATTGATTTAAATAAACTTCTTAAACTTATATTGAGGTTCAAGCCTAGATTAAACTTTGTTCGAAACAAAGATAAACTAATGAAACATGGTTTTATTAAAACCTACCCCTCTCTAAACAATCTCATCATATCTTTTGATCTTTCCAATATCATATAGCACCATTCTCTTTAATGATATTCCTATACCTCAGCCCGACCTTTTTGTTTTCTATGAAATCATTACCTTTTACCATGATAATGTCCTCAAATTCAGGTCAATGGTTTGTGGCAGGCCGTGAGGTTACATTAGTCTCTCTATTTCGAACCCTTTTATCCTCTGGTCTATGGAAGGTTATTAAGTTTTCAAGTGTTGGATGGTTTTATGACATCCTCAACTCCTCTGGTTTTCATTTTTCATCAGGTATGTCAGCCCAACCTCCTTCATTACTGAAGGGTTTATCTTGATACATATACAGTGTTCTGACCTTCACAAAATCTACCTGTTTGTTTTCTGGTCTTCCTTCATTTCTAACCCTTCACAAAATCTTATGGTTCATGTAGCGAGAATAGATCCAAATGGGTTGAAAACGTTTCTAACTCATGATAATGTGACTGATAGGCTCTCCCAGGTCGGTTGTTTGGGGTTTGTATAGTTGTTTAAGGGATTCAACATCGAAGTGGCCAGAGAATTTGAAAAAACCTTCGATGGTACCAAGGTTAAGGTTGGGGATGTCCAGTTGCAGGTTAATGAGGAATTTATTTCTCGGGGCACAGGTCTTCCTTAGTTAGGGGATAAGTGGTTCAAAAACATGAAAGTGAAAAGTATCTCGTGGTAGTCTTTGTTGGCATCAAAGTGTTCATGATACCACATTAAGGGTATGTCATTAGAACTCTTTCATACTAGATGGAACAATCTCATGTTAATAATTAAATATCTTATTACTTGTGAGGGACCTTACACCCTTATTTTCTATTTCCACATACGATTGCTCATGACTTTTTAGGGGTTTCATTTAAACCTACCCTTATATTTACACAGGAGTCTGCAAAAAATGTATAAATTTTACCAATGGCTAAGTCAAAACCCTGAAACCAGTCTATTTCATCATGGTCTCATTCATACATTAGTTTAATTTCATCTTACTAGCACAGGGGACAACTGGGAAAGATTTCTGGTAAGAAATGAATTCTTACCCCAACATATTGACTCTATCATCGATTTAACTCAAACCGATGAAGAGTCCTTTTCTCCTCAGAATTTTCCCCAGGAGGTTCATATTAAGATCCAAATTCATGATGATCCCATTGTGTCGCTCGATGACGAAACAAATGTAAAACCTCTAGCATGAATTACACAGAAAATAAAAGGGTTTGTTCCCAAAAGGTCTTTAGAAACAGTCCTTAGCTGGTTGAGGAACTAGACAATGGTTTATGATGATCTGCAGACACTTCCCATGTGTCCAAATATCGATGAGAAACCAAAGAAGAAGGTTAAACGAACTAGACAATTACAAGATGTCTGTGAAGTCAATTTTAAAAATAAAAGGGTTGGTCACATTCTGTCTAGAATGATTAGAAATAAACATAGACAAAGGGACAACCCAATTCAGACGATAACGATACAAGATCGAGATTATTTTGAAAATGAAAGTGAAGACTGTGATGAAGACAGTCACATTCAGTATGAATTTGTTTCAAATATACCTCCTTCCTTCAAAATTTTGAAGAGTTCTCAGGCATTCAAGTTGATTTGAAAGCAAAAATTGTGCAATAAAAACCCTAATATGTAGACCAACAACAGTCAATCCCTAATTTGGAACCTGAGTATTGTCATGACTACCTATCATGAGCTCAAATTTATTATTCAGATTTCCCATATTTTCAAATGTGCCTCAACTAGGTAATGAGACAAAATAGGGAACTTGAAAGGGATAACAGGAAATTAAAGATTGAAACACAACAAAGCATGTCTCAGGCAAGTAAAAATCCCAGAAACTCTGAAGATATTATCATTAAAAAAAAAAATTATCAATATTACTATTGGATCATAAATGTGCACATCTTCATTCTCGAATGCTTAATTTCAGTAACAAATTTTATGGTTTTATTTATGTTGAATTTTTTTTTATTTAGCATTAGTTATTTTTATTATTTTTTAGACTAGCTACAAAATCAAAGATTATGTAGCGAATCTTAATTTAGTTGATATAATTTTTAACTAAATTATAATTTTTGTTTCGGGTCTCAAAATAAAATAGAGGATGCCATATGCGCTTCCTAGCAAGTGGAGATCATGGAGTGTTTTGTCTTTTCTTATTAGTAATAGAATATATCACAAAACAATTAGTGATATATTTTTGGTTGATATAAGAAATTGTGTATAAGTTGTTACAAACATTGTTATTATAAACTTAGATTAGGATTCAATATTCCAAATTATCTATTTTTAAAATATTTACCTCTATCATGTGGATATGAGAGTTGATGACTTTTATGTTTAAATACTCATTTTGTTTCAAAACCAAACATGGTGAAAAATTATGGGAAAATGGACCAGTGATTATTTTTTGAAGAATATGGAATTATACGTTACTTAAGGATTTTGTCCTATGAGTCTAATAGTTTTGTTTTCATTATAATATATTTCATTATGGTTCATATTATTTGAGTAATTAATCGTGGATTGATCAAAACTTATCTTTAGTCTATTTTGCCAATACATTGTTAATTGTTATCATCTATATATTAATTCTTTCAATTTTTAACAGTTCATTGTCCCAAATTGTTTAGGTCCTTGTGATTGTATCATTTTGATGAAAATAATGAATTATATTGAGTTTATTCATATACTTTGAATTTGCAAAGACTTAATTGTTCAATTGAAATTATTTTCTTATTGTCAATGGTATATCATATCTTCACAACGGACAATATTTAAAAATTGTTCTTTCTACATCATTAATGAGACTTAAATTGTTAGTTGAAGTGACTTTCTTTGCGTTTTCATGATATTAGAATTTCACAACCTTCTGACACAGATTTCTATTAACATATAGTTTGTTGGAGTATCTTTATATAGGAAGGCACAACCCAAATTTTTCTTTAAATAATGGCCAACTATTAGGTTAGTGATTTTTTTGTTGTTGTTTTGATTTATATCTTTGTGTGAATGGAGATTAACATTAAGCTTAAATACTTTGTTTATTTAAGTCAAAACATTATCATTTACATTCATTATTTTTTCTCTTTTAGTTTCAAGGTTAAAATTAGATTAGTAGTATGTTCTAGATCTATTTATATTTTTCCTGAGATTTGGTTCTCTTGTACAACCTTAGTTTCCAAGGTTTCTTGTAAATCTTGCACCTGTTTATTTGTATATTTTGTATATAATAAGTGTGAGTAGTGAATATATATATATATATAGTAGATCTTAGTTAATGAATAGTTAGTTATTTTATTTTCATAGTTTAAATTAGATATCTTTATCAACTAACGGATTCGTAAAACCCATCTGGGTGAGTTACTTCAAATGGATTAGGTTAACTTCAACAACCTTGGACTGGAATATCCCTTCCATTTGACGAGTATTCACATATGCTCGTCAACAATTCTGTATGCTCAAGATATCTAGGATTTTGTTCAATCACCCCGAGAGTGCTTTTCCATGTGCAACATAGTTAATTTTTATCGGAACTAAGATTTTATTGGAACCTCAATTAGATTCTTGGAACTACACTTAGTCTCATATTCTCTGTAGGATCACTCAACTCATTTCCCTTAGTCATATTTCTCATTTTGGTGAGGACCTCCTATGTTGGGTATTTGTTATATTATTTTCATGTGTGTGTGTGGGCACGTCAGATTCGAAAATTATGTCATGTGCACCGGGCCTTTTCCTTGGGGGGTCCCAGGGGGGGCAGGATTTCCCCCCCTGGTTACATGCAGTGTTCAAGGCAGTTCCCTAAAAAAATATTTTCACGGTTTTTGCTATTTCAGCGTATTTTGTTATTTTTAGTGGTTTTCTAAATTAATTTTGGATTAATGGATTAGGGTTTTGGTAGCTACGAAATACCAAAAATATTGTGTATATTGTATTGTGAATGAGTAAATTAATACAATAAAAGTTGACAGGTGCGACACCAAGGAAGGATGGTTTTCTCCTAGTTAATGGTTTCCAGCGTAAATATATGTGTATTGTGTGTATGAGACATTGATTAATTTATGTTTTGCTTAAGAATTTGTATGCATTTTTTTACTTCACGGGTTTAAAAATTACATCCTCACACTTTCTCCATACATATATTGGTTTACAGGTGACGTAGACCCCCGACCCTCAGGCCGAGATCTGCTCAGGATCGTTCTAAATCTGCCCTCCTGAGTCTGATTGACTCTTTGATTTTCCCCATAGGGAATCCCTCACACACACGACGGTGTATCCACAGGTCCTTATGAGTATGCCTTGTGTGATCAAACACAAAGCATCACTCAAATCTCTTGACCTCAATAATATGATCGCGCCCTTTTCCAAATCAGGATTTCGGGTTTCGCGATATCGCGATTCCTGTTGTCGATTTTCTTGTCTCTACAACATCCAAAACCCGAAATGCTAAATTTCTGAAACCTTTGGCCACATCCCCCTCCACGGTTGTATCGCGTTTCACAACTCCAGGGTTTTTCAATACAAAGGCCCCTAGCTCCTTGTCATCAGGATTTCCGGTATTCTGAATCCTGAACTAGCGAAATCATGAAATTATTCACTTAACAATTCTTTTCGCGATTCAGGAGTTAGAGTGACCAAGGATTTTAGCTTACACTCCAGACTTACAAACTATGAATCCCCGAAATGTTCTGATGGCTCAAAACAGATCACAATCAACGGTCCACGTTGATTCTTGATACCAAAGTGATGGGTTCGTCCTCCCCTACCCACCTTGTAGCTTCTTTGAATCCTTCAGTCCTCACGACTTCGGGAGTTCTCCTCGGAGAATTATGACCGCTCATTTCCTCCTTGACAGCTTTTGTGAAATGAACCATTGTTCTTCCACTGGAACTTAACTTCTGCGAGATGTTCTCAATCTCCATCTCCCTTTGAGTACTTTCAAAGGTACTGACCCTCCTGAGATTTCACTTGCAACTCAAGTCTCAAAAAGACCCCTGCGCACACTCCTTGCGGAAAACTTTCAAATACTTATAGGTATTTGATCTTCCGACTCTGTGCATCCTCTGCAACAGCAGTCCTTAAATCTTTAACCTTAGTTGGTAAATTCTAAGGTTTCAACTAGCCTGCGCACACCTTGCACGGCTTCTGTGCTCCATCTGCACTTCTGCTAGAATGAGAACAACGGTATCTCTCCTGATCTTTTTGAGATGAAACTCAGAACCCTTGTCAACACACACCTTGCGGATGTTTCACTGCACTCCTTGCAGGAACTTCTCTCACTCAGGAAGAGAAACAATTGAAACTCATTCTCTCTCTTTCTCAGACTTCAAACATTCAACATGAAATCATACATACACAGCATAGCCTCATAAAAAATGCATAACATAAGAGAATAAAACAACCATAAGCATACCATTCACCATGTATAAACAGAAAACATCATAACGCCATGAAATCTGATTCAATGCTTCATATATTAATTTAAAGCTCTTGTACTTGAATTCTTCTTTTTAACTCTCTGCTACAGCTCTCTTCTTCTGTGCTATGCTAATGATACAACTACTACTATGATACAAAGGCGAGGGTGTATATATTCGTTTTCCCTCTTACTCTTCTAAAATGTCTAATCTATTAACTCAAACCTAACTACTTTCATTAACTAGGCTTAAATGCCTTTTACATCGTCAGATGAGAGCAAATCACTCACGATCTATTTACAACAGCCAGATATAAATGCAAGTACACTTCTAGCTACTACATTAATATCCACTTCTTAATCTTTAAAAAACATTTCAAAATGTGCAAAACGTGTGTTGCACTCCTCCCAACTAGCTTCTTACGATGCTCCTACATCATACACCCTCGCTTGAAAATTTTCATGAACTCCTATTCATGAGCTCGTGCACGGTCTGTCCATGCTTCTGAATTTCTACTTCATCTTCCCAACTGGCATCTTCAACTGGATGTCCTTTCCACTTGACCAAGTATTCAAAATACTCTTTTCTCCTGGCCTTCCTATTGACTCTCTTGTCAATTATACTTTCCATATGTGGCTTTTCAGATACAAGCATTTGTTTTGTCCGTTGAACCTCTGTCTGTTCATCCTATGTTCCTATTTCTTCATCTCTATAAGGGTACAAATCCGCAACATTGAATATCGGTGAGATTCCGACCCCATCGGGTAATTCAATCTCATATGTGTTTGCCCCAAATTTCCTTATGACCTTGCATGGTCTAATATTTTTCATCTTCAGTTTGTTATATGTTCCTCTGGGGAACCTCTCCTTCCTCAGATGTGCAAGAATAAGATCACCAACTTCAAATTAAAGTTCTCACCTATGTTGATCTGCTATGTTCTTGTATTCTTGATTTGAACTCTGCAATCGCTCCTTAATTCGGCTGTGAAGCTCCTTCATTTCTTCTGCAAAGTTCTTTGCACTAGAACTTTTGAATTCATTTTGTTATGAATCTTTCAATTCAGAAACTCCCCTTGGTTGCATTCCATATACAATGTGGAATGGACTCTTCCCTATGCTTCTATTAAGCAAATCATTATAAGCGAATTATGTCTGTGGCAGAATGTGATCCCACTGACTGTGGTGTTCAGTCACTAAGCTCCTCATCAAATCTCCCAAGCTTTTGTTCACAACTTTTTTCTGTCCATCCGTCTGAGGATGATACGCTGAGCTAAAAGACAAACTTGTCCCCAGCTTCTTCCATAAAGTCCTCCAGAAATGTCCCATGAACTTGGTATCTCGATTAGAAACAATACTCCTTGGCAAGCCGTGAAGTCTGATGACTTCCTTGAAAAACAGGTTCGTAATATGAGTTGCGTCGTTGGTTTTCTGGAATTGTATGAAATGTGCCATCTTGGAAAATCTATCGACTACCACAAAGATTGAATCATAGCCTCTTTGCGTTCTTGGTAGTCCCAATATGAAATCCATGCTCACTGCTTCCCACGACCTTTTTGGTATGGATAATGGCTAGTATAAACCTGTGTTCTGCCTTTTCCCTTTTGTGTATTGACAAATTCTGCATCTGTCCACAAATTTCTTAACATCTGTCCTCATCCCTGGCCAAAAATATGAGCCATTCAACTTTGAGAACGTCTTATCATGACCGAAGTGTCCGACCAATCCTCCACTATGTTTTTCCTTCAGCAGGTTCTCCCTCATGGAGCGTTTTGGAATACATATTTGATTGCCCCTGAATAATAATCCATCCCGTATCATATATTCGGTCCATTGGCTTCTGTCCCTGAGAAATGGATTCTCACATGCCTCATACTCTTCCTTAAAATCTGGGTCATCCTTGTACATTTCTTTGATGTTATCAAAACCTAAAGTCTTGACTCTAAATTTCTGCATAAGCAAACATTTCCTACTCAAAGCATCAACAACTTTGTTAGCAGTTCCAGAAATATGCTTAATCACAAAAGTAAAATTTTGCATGAATTCAACCCATTTAACATTTTGTTGGTTCAGCTTCTCGTTGTACAAAAAAAACTCTTTAGGAACCAAATAATGTCTCCATTTCTTCAGCACTTGTATCATAGCATAAAATTCTTTGTCATATGTTGAGTACTTGATCTTCGCTTCATTTAGTTTCTCACTGAAATATGCGATCGGCCTATCATCTTGGCTCAAGACCGCTCCAATTGCAAATCCCCTCGTGTCACACTTGACCTGGAATGTCTTGCGAAAATCCCGCAAAACCAGAATTGGTTGCTCCGTGATCTTCTTCTTCGGCAGATTGAAGCTCTTCTCTGCTTCTTCTATCCAGTGAAAAGATTTGTGTCTTTTCTTCACCGTATCCATCATTGGTGCACTAATTCCACTGAAGTTTCGGATGAATTTCCTGTACAAACTTTCCAAACCATGGAAGCTTCGAAATTCAAACACATTTTTCGGAGATGGCCAATTCTTAATCGCATTTACTTTTTCTAGATCCATCTTCAACTCATTCGTGGAGATAACAAAACCCAAATAAATGAGTTATGTCTTCATAAATGACGATTTATTCATATTAATCAGCAATTTCTCTTGTTGTAATCTCCTCATCACTGCAGTTAAATTCTTTAAATGCATTGCTTCTGTTTTACTGAAAATTAATATATCGTCAAGTTATACAATGACGAATTTCCCAATGAAATCCTTCAAGACTTTGTTTATCAACCTCATGAAAGTACTAGGTGCATTTTCTAAGCCAAATGGCATGACAAGCCATTCATATAGCCCCTCATTCATATTGAATGTTGTCTTCCATTCATCACCTTCTCTCATTCAAATCTGATGATACCCGCTTTTCAAATCAATTTTTGAAAAAAATCTTGCTCCACTCAAGCAATCCATCAAGTCATCCATCCTTGGCAATGGAAATCTATATCTGATGGTAATCTTATTGATTGCCCTTGAGTTTGTACACATTCTCCAGCCTCCATCTTTCTTTGGGCTGAGTACTGTTGGAACAGCGCATGGACTCAAGCTTTCTCTAATCAATCCTTTGTCTATTAAGTCATGGACCTGTCTCTTAACTTCCTCATTCTCCTGCGGCGTCAACCTATACACAGCTTTGTTTAGTAAACTGGCTCTAGGTATAAGATCAATATGATGGCTTATACTCCTGATCGGTGGCAACGAACAAGGTAGTTCGTCCACTACTATATCAGCAAATTCTTCTAGCAACTTCTGGATTTCCTCTAGTAAATCATCCACTCTTGTACTGGTCAAAACAATTTTAGGCTTCCTGACCACAATAAATTATGTGTCATCCTTCTTCTTAACCTCCTTAAGAAGTTTTTCCCACTCATGACAATTACAGTGTTTCTCATCTCTAGTTTCACTTCTTTATCCTTAATCGGTAGCAGCATGTGAGTCCTACCATTCTTCTCCAGGGTGTATGTGTTATTTCTCCCATCATGAATCATGTTCCTGTCATATTTCCACGGTATACCCAACAATAGATGAAAAACATCCATGGGAATGACATCACATAATATTTCATCCTTATATCCTCCTATTTTAAATTCAACTAAACATTGTTTAGTAACATTTACTTGATGTCCTTTTTGTAGCCATGAAACTCTGTATGGGCTTGGATGTACAACAGTCTCCAGCTCCAGCTTTTATACCATCTCTGTAGATATGATATTGTCTATGCTACCATTGTCCACTATGACTTTTCATACTATATCCTTAGTTTTGCAAGCAGTCCTAAATAGACTGTTTCTTTGGGATGGGTTCTCTACCTCCTTCTTCGGCTTCAAGAGAAATTTCCTCATCATTAAGGATCTTCTGCCCTCAGCATATTCTGCCTCAACATTCCATCCTTGAGCTTTGGCAATGTGATTTTCACAACCATCTTTCTTCTTATCTAGACACTCATAGGTTTTATGTCCGATTTTCCCATAGACAAAGCACTTTACTTCACCACCTCTGCCTCTTCCTCTTCCTCTAGCTTGAGGAAAAGTATTTCTATCGGCATATTGCCCTCTCTATTAACTTCCCCCTCTCTCATGTTGAGTCTGAGGTTTCTTCCCTTCTTCTTTAGATTTCTGAGTTCTGTCTTGGGAAATTGTTTTTCCTCTGGCTTGACTTCTATCTCGACCTCTTTGACCTTGTTTTCGGATCAACTTCTCTTCAGCTTTCAGAGCCATCTGATAAGCATCTTCTATAGTTCGAATGATCAGCATGCTCATCTCATATTGAATGTCATATCGCAGACCATTCATGTATCTGGCAACCTTTTCATCATCGCTTTCCCAATGACATGCTCTGATGTTTATCTTGTAGAACTCTTCAGTGTATTCTTTCACCAACATCAGCTTCTGTCTCAAATTCTACATCCTCTGAAATAGAGTGATTTGATAATCCTTGGGTATGAATTTGGCTTTCATCTTTGCAACCATTCTATCCCAACTCTTGATTTTCTGCTTTCCCTTGCAGCGTCTGTCAGCCTGCAGTTCATCCCACCATAGTGTTGCATGCCCTTTAATTTTGGAAACAGCATGTTTGACCTTCTTATATTCCTCGACATCCTCATAGTCGAAGTATTTATCCAGAGCTCTAATCCAGTCTAGAATCTCTTCAACATCTAAGTTTCCCTCATACATGGGAATCTCCATCTTTGCTATGGAACCTATCCTTGCAATAGCCCTGAATAGGCGTTCATCCGCAGCATCTTCGACTACAAATTCTTCTCCTTCATTTCCATCTTCATTTTCACTTTCAGCCTTGCTGATATCCCCAGCGTCAACTATGTGCCTCTGTGCTGTCTCCATGTCATCAAGCCTGGAATGTAATTCACGCATTTCTCTTTCCACGGTTGGATCAGCATTGGCATTGGCCTGTCTCTTCTTCTCAGCGGCATGGCTGTAAAATGTTCCTCTTTTCTCTGCTATAGAAAGCAAAGAACTTGTTCTGCACTTTGATACCAAATTTGACACAGACCCCCGACCCTCGGGCCGAGATCCACTCAGGATCGTTCTAAATATGCCCTCCTGAGTCTGATTGACTCTTTGATTTTCCCCACAGGGAATCCCTCACACACACAATGGTGTATCCACAGGTCCTTATGAGTATGCCCCGTGTGATCAAACACAAAGCTTCACTCAAATCTCCTGACCGCAATAATATGATCGCGCCCTTTTCCAAATAGGGATTTTGGTTTTTGCGATATCGCGATTCCTGTTGTCGAGTTTCCTATCTCTACAACCTTCGAAACCTGAAATGCCAAATTGCCAAAACCTTTGGCCGCATCCTCCTCCACAGCTGTATCGCATAGCGGAACTCCAGGGTTTTTCAATGCAAAGGCCCCTGGCTCCTTGTCATCAGCATTTCCAGTATTTTGAATCCCGAACTATCTAAATCCTGAAATTCTTCACTTAACAATTATTTTCGTGATTCGGGAGTTAGAGTGACCAAGGATTTTGGCTTACACTTCAGACTTACAAACTCCAAATCCCCGAAATGATCTGATGGCTCAAAATAGATCACAATCAACAGTCCACGTTGATTCCTGATACCAAAGTGATGGGTTCATCCTCCCCTACCCACCTTCCAGCTTCTCTGAATCCTTCGGTCCTCACGACTTCGGGAGTTCTCCTCATAGAATTCTGACCGCTCGTTTCCTCCTTGACATCTTATGTGAAATGAACCAGTGTTCTTCCACTGGAACTTAACTTCTGCGAGACGTTTTCAATCTCCATCTCCCTTTGAGTACTTTCAAAGATGTTGACCCTCCTGAGCTTTCACTTGCAACTCAAGTCTCAAAAGGACCCCAGCGTGCACTCCTTGCGGGAGACTTTCAAATACTTCTAGGTATTTGATCTTTCAACTTTGTGCATCCTCCACAACAGCAGTCCTTGAATATTTAACCTTAGCTGGCAAATTCTAAGTTTTCAACTAGCCTGCGCACACCTTGCACGGCTTTTGTGCTCCATATGCACTTCTGCTGGAATGAGAACAATGGTATCTCTCCTAAGATTTCTGAGATAAAAATCAGAATCCTTGTCAACGCACACCTTGCGGACATTTCTGATGCAGGAGCATCGCCAGCATCAAGCAAGCGTGGGGCAACGCCAACGCATTTTGGCATGTGATAAATTGTTTAAATATTTTTGAAGTGGATGTGCCAAACTTAAATAAAACAATTAAGGAAAGGGTGTACTTCTCGATTGTAAACAGACCTTGAGCATCCCACTCTCGTCTGTAGTAGGTGAAGGCATTTATGTTAGTTATTGTAAGTAGATATCTTTAATTTTCTAGATTTGACAGTTTCATGAGCCGGAGGGAAAACGGATATAGACACCCTCACTTGTATCATTGTAAGTTTAGCAATATTAGCAGCATTATGAGCATAGAGCATAGAGAAGAGATTAGAGAGTTATAGTTTAAAACACCCATGTACAGAGATTTGAATTAATAGAAAGAGCTTTGATTCAAATTCATGGTACCGTAATTGTTCTTTGTGTATGCATTATGAATGTTATGCTCATGGATGTTTATTCCCTGTTATACATTTGCTTTATATGATGTGTATATGATTTCATGCTTTGTGTTTGAATTTTGAGAGAAAGTAAGGAATGAGTTTCAATTGTTTCTCTATCCGAGCAAGAGTTCCTGCAAAGAGTGCAGTGAAGTTGTCCGTAAGGAGTGCATTGACAAGAATTCAAAGTTTTATCTCTGAAGGCTCAGGAGGGTTAACGTTGTTCTCATTCTTGCAACAATGTAAGTTCAGTACATGAGCCGTGCAAGGTGTGCACAGGCCAAGAAGAACCTCAAAGTTCGCAACCAGAGGGAGTTGTTGAAAATACTGTTGTCGCAGAGAGTGCACAGAGTCGAAGGATTCAATACTTGGAAGTATTGAAAATTTGCTGCAAGGAGTGCGTGCAGGAGTCTTTTTGAAGACTCGAGTTGTCGAAGAAAATCTTAGGAAGTTCAGTGCCTTGAATTGTCGGAAGGAGGCACAGTGAAAGTGTTTGCAGGAGGATAACTTTCGTAAGAGAACATCGTGTTCATTTCGTAGAAATCGTTAAGGAGGAATTTGACGGTCATAATCCTCCATGGAGGATTCGTGAAGTCCCAGAAGCCATCAGATCTCATAGAGGAGAAGGGGAGTTACGATATCATTCGTCGAGTGAAAATCTCAGGAGGATCGGACCGTGGGATCTGGGTCAACAGGGCCATTGGATCAACCACATATTTTGCATCTCGGGGTTTTGGGAGGTGAAGGGTCGAAACCTTTGTAACGAGACTCGCGAAATCATGAGAGGTGAAGTCCTGAGATAGCGAAGGGATCTGATCCGTTCACCGGAAGAAGAACACGTGTCGCGAGATCACCTGTATCAGGGACTCAGACATCAAAGGTCATAAAGGGAGGTCATTCAACCTCACGAGTGGCGAAGCTACGAAGTGATCGGGACCGTCCATCTGAGAGTGGATAGGTGGCGTGCTCACCAACACGGAAGTCAGACTTTGTTGACCATTTCGGGGTTTCGGGAGTTGGAGAGTTGGAAGTTCAACAGCAGGATTCGCAAAGTTGCAAAGTAATCTAATTCGTCCATCGGAAGGAGGATAGGTGGTGGAGATCATAGGATCTCACAAACTTGGGGTTTCGACAAGTGAGAGCATGAAACTTGGGTGCTCGAAGTTGCGAGAAGTGAAGCCATGAAGTGTCGAGGTTGTACCTAAGAGACACATGGTAGAACCGCAAGGTGGGCCCGAGAAGTGGATCAGCGGACACACGTCACACATCTGGAGGAGTCAACACTCTGTTGACCTCTCGTATCTCGGGGGTTCAGGAAAGAAAGGTGCCAGTTTTGGACCTTTGAACTCGCGAAGGTGCGAAAGGCAAGAGGTGCTAGCGCTTAGCCTAGCCGGCGGTCGCACAGGGAAATATGTTGATAGAGAAGGAGCCATAATCATTTCGCGATCTTGGGTATCGTGGATTTGAGAAGGGAGAGTCGGGAGTCACAACTCGTGAACTCACGAGATTGCGAGTTGCCGAAAAGGACCTGTGAATCGATAAATTTGCAGATTCCAATGAGAATCAAAAGAGTCGATCTGGCTCAAGGGTGTATAGAACGGTCCTGTGAGCGGGTATCAGTCCGAGGGATGATAGGTCTGCGTCATTTTTATTGCACTCCTTCCAGGAACTTCTCTCACTCAGGAAGAGAAACAATTGAAACTCATTCTCTCTCTTTCTTAGACTTCAAACATTCAACATGAAATCATACATACATAGCATAGCCTCGTAACAAATGCATAACAGAAGAGAATAAAACAACCATAAGCATACCATTCACCATGTATAAACAGAAAACATCATAATGCCATGAAATCTAATTCAAAGATTCATATATTAATTTAAAGCTCCTATACATGGATTCTTCTTTTTAGCTCTCTGCTACAGCTCTCTTCTTCTGTGCTATGCTAATGATACAACTACTACTATGATACAAAGGCGAGGGTGTCTATATCCATTTTCCCTCTTACTCTTCTAAACTATCTAATATATTAATTCAAACCTACCTACTTTCATTAACTAGGCTTAAATGTCTTTTACATCGACAGATGAGAGCAAATCAATCACGATCTGTTTACAACAGCCAGATATAAATGCAAGTACACTTCTAGCTACTACATTAATATATGTTTCTTAATCTTTCAAAAACATTTCAAAATGTGAAAAACGTGTGTTGCACTCCTCCCAGCTGGCTTCTTACGATGCTCCTGCATCAACAGGTCCATAGTCCCTTGTTTTATAGAATGACCCTCTCACTTTTGTGAACCACATAATGGCCTTGTCCCATACTTAGTATTTTTTCCTTCTTTCCAATCTACTCTCCCTTCTCACTATCCTCCATACTTAACCCATTTCCATACTTAGCCTATTTTCATTTTTATTATCCACTTAGTTCATTTTCATAATAAGCACCACTTAGTCATTTTCATAATAAGCACCACTTAGTCATTTTCATAATTCATTTCCACATTATTTCCATAATTCATTTCCATTTTCTAGTTCATTCTTGTAATTCATTTACATTTTCTTTTTTTCCATTTTTCCATTATTCTTTTCCCAGATTTCATATTTCATTTCCATTCTCTTGTTTTCACATACCATATTTCATGTAACTCCATTATATAATTCCCCAACACTTACCATGTTTTTCTCTTCCAATACTTAGCCAATTTTAAGCAATGCAGATGCAGAGCTACATACCATCAATCAACTTTTTCTTGGGTCTCCAAGTCCATAAGTCCACAAGTACGCATTTACTTTTCACCTTTAACTTTTAACTTTTTTTCATACTTATCCAAATTTCTCCTTTCAGAGTGGACCTCCTTACTCTTCCTTACTCTTCCTCATATCCATTTTCTAATGCTCGCAGGTCTACATTCACTAATATGCACTCTCAATTTCCCTTTTCAAAATCATACTTAGTCATTTTTACCAGTTTCTATCCTCTTACCTACCTTCTTTCCCTCCACATTCCCATAAATCCACAAACCCTACATTTATTTTTTTAATATTATTTCATATCCTAAGTTTCTTCCCCCTTTTCATGGACCTACCATATTGGAACATGTGGCGGGGAAATGGACATATCCTCAAATGACATGTGGCAGTGAGGTGGAAAATTTCCATAATGACACATAGTGATGGCATGGGAACTGATTGGCTTATGACTGGGCTATGACTGGACGTTGACTGGGTCATTAAAATTTAATTAATTCGTGAAATTTTCCTAAGGCACGAGAGATACACTAAAGTCTCTATAGTCTTCTTTGTTCCACATAAGTATTATGGTAAACCTTTCATTATAAAAACTTAAACAATAATGACCATAATGCATGTGGGATATCATTTTAAAGGAAAAAATTAAAATTTTAATGGAGTGGAAGAAATTATATCAAGGGATAACATTAACCTGTGAGTTAAATGAATGGTTGTTGAGTGGTGAATTTATCGAAGCCATAACACAATATACAAATGTTCTCTTGGGGTAAAATTTACCTCGTTTGAAAGGTAATTACGAGGAATATGATAGAATAGGTCTCAAGAGATAGAATTGGCCATGTTTTTCTCATAAATTAAAATAAAAATCAACAACATTTTTATTCCTTGCTGATAAATCTATTTGACAACTCAACTTCACGAGATCATATCTTGAGATCCAGGAATCGAAATTGCACTCAAGAGGACTCGTAGGAAATATGAGAAGATGACACACTGCATAAATTAGAGATAAATCTAAGGGAACTTTAAAGTCATTTATTTGAGATTAAAACTAAACATGAATTACCATGGGACCTTTAATTGAGTACATTGAGGAATGGTTGAAAAATGCATTAATTTAAATTAATGAACCAGAAAATAAAGAAACAGTTAGAGACTATATGCCACCTCAAATGAAACAAAAACCTATAAAGTAGTCATCTGCAATCAAGTGAAGTTTATGACATTTTTTCAACACGGTCTGTCAAACATTAACTCTACCCTTTCAGTTTTTCTTCTGTCCACTTTTGCTACAATCATTTATTGATCTGGATTTTGTGAGCAGAACAAAATTAATACAGATTATTAAAAGATGCTTAACACAAAATAGCAGAGATATGGTAAAATCGGTTTTCTATTCAATAAGGAAATAAGTTGAAACTGTAAAATGCAGTGGAAAACAAGCTTGTTGGAATAGTGGTGGCTTATCTCTGAGAAGAGATGTGACAGTTGAGCTCATTCGCAATAAGATGATTACAATGAGACTCTGAAGGCCCTTTTACCATAAACAGGAATGTCAAAAACCATAGACATCCAAAAACCTAACCCTAGGATATTAAGCGCCAAAAGTCATGTGGGCCTTGTTTGGGTAAGTTAGTACATCAACTTCGTGGGGTCGTAACGTTTGCATAAGATCTTCGTTTTAGGCTCACGATAGCCCGTTGGAAAGGTATATCCGAGGAATAAAAAAAAAATTGTTATCTATCAGAGGTTATTTATGACTGTGGAGATCCCTAAAATCATTGTTTAGGGCCTCAAAACTGCCCCGCAAATCAGGGACCCGAAAACTAGGAAAAAAAATGTCAAACTGGAAAACTGCCAAAATGAACTAGTTGGAATAGGTGGGAGGACACCGAAATCCATATGGATCAATTATCCCCCCTTAGGAAGTAATGGTATCCATTGTGTTGACTTCCCCCATCATATGAGGAAATTTCTGTTGAATTTGGCCCCGAGTGAGCCACTTGCCTTGGTGCAGGAGTTGCCCTACTTTGACAACTCGATAAAGTTAGATCCTTTGTTGTCAGGTGCCCTTGATATGTGTGTCCACAATATGATCATTGGATTCCTATTGCATGTAGTCAGGGTTGAGATCTATTGGTTTCAACTTCTCTATTATCTCTTAGGTGTCCAATAATGGTGGGAAATATGGTCGAAGGAGAGCCACATTGAAGACTGGGTGCAGGCCAAGGAAAGGGGGAATGTTGAGCGCAAACGCATTGTCACCCACAACCTTGGTTATCGTGTATGGCCCATAATGGAGTGGGTGAAGCTTCCCATGGGGCCCTGTAAGGCACTCTTTCTACAAGTGCAACCAAACTTTGTCGCCCACCTAAAACTTATGTGGCACCCGGTGTTGATCATGGTGTTGCTTGTACTTGGTATTGGACTTCTGTAAAATATCTCGAACCTCTTGGTGGATGTGTTCGATTTTCTCAATGAACCAGGTGGCTTTGTCAACTTCTGGTGGAGTAGGGGATAATTCAGCTGAGGTGGTCACCAGTGGCAGTGCAACATCCATGGGGCCCAATGGTTGGAATCCCAACCCCACCTGAAAGGGGATGTGTCCAGTTGAGCTATGCAAGGCTTGATTGTAGCTATGTTGGACATAGGGAAGACTCTCATCCAATGTGTGGGATTGCTTGGAATTGTACATGCGCAGGATATGTATGATCATCTAATTGACGACCTCAGTTTGGCCATCCATCTGGGGGTGGAAGGAAGTGGATTTGGCGATCTTGGTATCCAGCAGTGACCAGAGGCTCAACCAGAATGTGATGAGGAATTGATTATCATGATCTGAGAAAATGGTTTGTAGGATCCCAAAGTGTAACCATACGCATTCAAACAAGAGCCTAGTAGTGGCCTCTGTAGTGATGTTCTTCTTGCAGGTGGCTAGAATCACCATGATCAACAACCACAAAAGCACAGTCATTTCCCCACTTGGTGTATTGGAGGTCGGCTGAGGCAATCAGCAAATCGATTGGTACTTCCTGTTTATACTTATGTTGAGGTGGAACGACTGTAAGTATGTGGACCACTTCTGAAGGCGGTCATTCTGGAATTTTCCTTGGGTTTGCATGAACTGTAGTGGCTTGTGATCAATGTGGATGATTGTATCCTTCCCCGGAATGTAATGTCTCCACTAGAGGCAGGCTTGCACAATGGAGTACATTTCTTTGTCGTTAGTAGGGTACTTATGGACAGCATCTAATAGTATCTCACTATGATACGCCATGGGGTGTTCATGTTGAGTGAGAATGGCGCCCACAACATAGTCTGAAGCATCTATCTTGATCTCAAAGGGATGTTGCAGGTCCGGTAATGAAAGTATTGGGGATGATCAAAAATGTTGCTTCAATTCATTGAAGGATTTTTGTTGGGATAGGACCCACACAAATTTTTCCTTACCACCACCCCTGGTTACTTGGCTGAGGGCCCATGCGATATGAGAGAATCCCAACACAAACCAGCGATAGAAATTGGCAAGGCCTAAGAAGCTCCAAAGCTCAGTGAGTGTGGTTGGGGCTGGCCAGTCATGGATGACCTGGATCTTGGTTGGATCCACATTCACACCATGTTGATCAATGATGTAGCCTAAGTAATGGACCATGTCCATGCCAAAGGAACATTTTTCCAAGTTTGCATATAGTTTGTGTTGTCACAGGGTGTGCAGAACCTATTGAATATGTTGCAAGTGTTCCACCCAAGTCTTGTTGTAGATGAGGATGTCATCTAGATAAACCACTACAAAAGTATTAGTGAAAGGTCGCAGGATATTGTCCATCATCCTCATAAAATTTGTTTAAGCATTTTTCAAACAAAAGGGCATGAGCAACCATTCAAAAAGACCTTCTTTTGACTTGAAGGCAGTCTTCCATACATATTTATGTTCTATTGGGACCTGGTGGTAGCCATAATTCAGATCAATCTTACTAAATTATTTGGTTACCATGAGCTGATCAAAGAGGTCTTCGATTCAGGGAATCGGGTACCGGTTCCGGACTGTGATTTTATTCAGGGCTTGGTAATCAATGCAGAGTCACCAAGTCTTGTCTTTCTTATGCACTAGTACAATTGGGATCCCACAAGGAGATGTGATGGGACAGATGTGCCCCTTGTGGAGCAGTTCTCGGATTTGCCTCTTGATATCCTCATTTTCTAACAAAGATCGATGGTAGACCAGCCCATTGGGTAGTGGTGTGCCAGGTTTCAGATCAATGGGATGCTTGACCTAGAAGTGCAGAGGTACCCTGATAGGAGAGGAGAAGATATTTGAGTATTCTTCCATGACCTTATCCATTTGCTTCTATTATGTGGAGATATCGGACGCGGAGGCCCTGAATGTGGATGTGATATTTCTCTTACACTGAAAGTGAATCACAAAGAAAACAAATTTTCCATTCTAAGAGATGACCTTCCTGCATTGCTTAGTAGAGATCAAGGAAATAATACTATGAGGGATTGCCTCGGGTATCCTGTACAATTTATTTCTCAAAGTAATAATAACACTACGAGGCCTAGACTCATATACAACATGACGTTTCCATAAATAAGGTTGGCCCAAAAGAACATTACAAACTTTGAGAGGAACAACATCACACAATACCTCGTCTTTGAAGGGTTTGATGTCATGCGACAATCGACACTATTGGCTGACGCGGAGATCGCTTCCTTGGTGGATCCATCCAATGGTGTAGGGATGCGGGTGCGACGTTGTCGACAGGGCCAGTCGATTGACGACCTCTACTGATATGAGGTTCTTCTGGCTACTGCTATTAATGATGAAGCATAGAGGGGTACCTTTTACCCACATCTGTGAATGGAAAAGGTGCTCTCCTTCTTCTAGATCATCTGGTTCACCAGGCTAGAGCTTGGTGGTAGAAACGATGGCACTAGGTTCTGCGTCAATGATTTGTCTTCCTCTTTCTGGTTTTGAATCAGAGTTAGAACCCGCATCTAATTCATAGTATTTCACTTCGTCCACCAACAACTCCTTTGAGTGGAAATCAATAGTGTTATGCCAAGGGCTCTTATGGAAGTCGCACCACTTCTCGGTATCTTTTTTTCTTTTTCCAGTGTCCTTCTTTTCTTGGATCTTGGACTGGTTATCCTGATACTGTCAATATTTTCTTTGTCCTTTTTTTTGTAGGTTGGGGCTGCCCTTTCCTAGTTTTTGTTGTGAGGGGTTCCCAGGCCCAAATTGTTGCATTTTTTGTTTGAGCTTCTGCTCGATTTTGACGGCATATCGATAGGCCATGCCCAAGGAAGAGATGTCTAGAAATTTCATTTCGGTCTGGATGTATCTATGCAAAGTACCGTGATACTTGATCACCATATGTCACTCTAAATATTTGATACCCAGCTTGGTGCACAAGGTATGGAAGATATTTGTGAAATTTGGCACTACTTGGTCTCTTTCTTATCGCAGTGTGGTCCATTTTGTATACAAGTCATCATAACTTTCGATAGGGTAGTATTGTTCCTTAATATCATCCTTGAAGGATTCCCAGGTAGTCGCGATTGTAAATAATGAGGGTTCCTCTATTTCCTTTTTCTCACAGAAAGTTTCCCACCAATCTTTGACATGGGGAACGGCTTTGAGGAGCGCAAAAGCATTTTTTTCTCTATTTGAAAACTTATGAACAAAAAAATATTGTTCTATTAGATTCAACCACTTATCTACAATATATGCATCTATATAACCTTCAAATATAGGAATATCAAAGTTGATTTGTACCTTGAAGAGGGCAGTGCCTCCGCTCGATGAAGATGCGTCATTTGTTGGTAGTCGCTGAAGGATTTGTGTGAAACTATCCATCATCTCGTTCCTCTATTGTGTGAGGGCATCCTCAAGAAAAATTTTGAAAGGATCTCATGTCTCATCATCTTTCTTTTATCCTTCCATGAGAGGTTGTTTGGGCATGCGAGAGATTTTTTCCTCAAGAGAAACAAACTCGAGACCCAATTCTTTGTACCCTGACCTCGTTGGGGACATGCATTAAGAAGACAAGGAGAAGACCATTATGATACCACTGATCCAGATTTTTTGAACAAAACGAAATGAATACATATTATTAAAAGATGCTTAACATAGAATAACAAAGATATAGTAAAATTGGTTTTCTATTCAACAAGGAAATAAGTTGAAACTGTAAAATGCAGTGGAAAACGTGCTTGCAGGAATGGTGGTGGCTTATCTCTAAGAAGAGATGTGACGGTTGCACTCATTCGCAAGATGATGATTACAATTAGGATTTGAATGCCTTTTTACCATAAACATGAATTTCAAAAACCCTAGACATCCAAAAACCTAACCCTAGGCGCCAAAAGTCACGTGGGCCCCGTTTGGGTAAGTTAGTACATAAACTTCCCGGGGTCATAACTTTTGCATACAATCTCTGTTTTAGGCGCACGATAGCCTGTTCGAAAGGTCTATCTGAGGAATACACATTTTTTTAATACATATGAAGGGTGATTTTTATTTTCGTGAACCCTAAAAAATGTTGTTTAGGGCCTCAAAATGGCCCTGCAAGTCAAGGACCCGAAAACTAGGAAAAAACCTGTCAAACTGGAAAAATGCCAAAATGAACCAGTTGAAATAGGTGGGAGGCCACTGACATCCATATGGATCATTTATCATATTTACTTTGTCTTCTCTATATTCTAATGGATTCGAGTTGATTCTTGGTTTTCCTTCTCTTATCTTCCAGGTCTTTTCATTTTATGGTCCGCAAGAGAACAATCCCAGTCCTCTTCGAAGGGAGAATGCATTTTATTTAAATACATTTACCTTTGTATCTAAAGACTCATTATTATTTTTAAGACTCCAAGAGAGATACTCGGTGTAACATTTCACTCTATTGAACACACTAGTATTCACTTATTCTTTGAGGACACTTGCTTGCAAGTGATCCGTGTATGGTACTTTGTGATTCATTTCAATTATGGGTTAGATATGATGATGTTGAGGTGTTATGGATTATTGATTATATATATATATATATATATATATATATATATATATATATATATAT
>JASDQU010504720.1:8972-22991 GCA_032191745.1 Picea mariana | reverse complement strand
TTATGTATATGGAATTATTAACAGTGTTTTGTCAATGGATGAAGACTTGACGATGCTTGCTAATCCGACTCACTTAAGGAAAAGAGGGGTCATGCACAAAAATCATACATTTGAGGGAGGGGTGTGAAAATTTCCCTATCGCAGCCTACTAGCACTCCCACCATGGTGTTAATGGTAGGTTAATGATTACCTAGTTCGAAAGGTCCACGATGTCCTGAGGGCGGACTGAGATAGTTGCTCATGAAGATTTATAAGGAGCACAAAATAAGGTGGATTCCTTATTCCTTAGAAGCCCTTAGTCTATCACAAGTTTGATCGACTGGAGTATTGACTCCAAGGGTCGGACAACTTCCAAAATAATTCTAAGGCGAGTAGTACCCTTGGAGCATGGAGGTACATCTTGAAGGGCATGTCGTGTAATTTAAAATTTGAAGTTAATAAATCTAGGTGGCCTAGGAAACATTGAAATGATTAGACCTTGTTGGATTAACTAATTAATTAACCAATAGATTATTAATTAAAAATTATAACAAGAGTCAAAGCCTAAGTCTAAGAATTGGCCTAAGTCTAAGTTTGATTTGGGAACTATCTAAAATATTAAAATTGGGATAAATCTAATACTAGGAAAAAGGTGGTAAAAAAATCTAAAGATTGGATGAAATGCACATTTGTGCATGAATTTAATAAAAATGAATTTTTAAATAAAAATAAATAATAACTTGAGAGTTTGGGTGTACATAAAATATAATCTAGAGTCAAACTACACTAGTCTAACTAGAAGAAGACTCCTAATCCAACTCCAACTAAGATCTAGTTAGGAGACACTTCTTAAATGAGATTTTTCAGAACAAAGGGACAC
Organism: Picea mariana; assembly: GCA_032191745.1. Classification (NCBI taxonomy): domain Eukaryota; kingdom Viridiplantae; phylum Streptophyta; class Pinopsida; order Pinales; family Pinaceae; genus Picea; species Picea mariana. The sequence goes on along the minus strand of JASDQU010504720.1, from coordinate 22,132 downwards.
CTAGGAGTGAAAATAGGAACACATTGAGGATTGTGAGGGAATTTGACCTTTTTAAATAAAATAAAATTGGTAAATACTGGTGTAACTTGGGGTTAATATGACAAGTGTATGAGTGAATAATCCAAATTAAAATTAACTAAAAATTTAATTATCTATGCATGAGGACATGTGTCATGGAAGAAATTTCTATAAAAGCAAATAAGGTAGAAAGGAAAGGGATCTAATTTTCTTAGCATTGTTATGCTGCCAAATTTTTATTAGACTGTGTTTTACTTGTGAGAGTTGGGATACTGTAACATCCCTCTCTTGCGCGCACTAAGAGAACTTATTCTTTGAGGACACTTTCTTGCAAGTGATCCAGATTATTATACTATTGGTCATTTGATTATGATTATGAGGCATTATGGATATGATGATATGTTATTTTGTGTATTTACATAGACGTGCTATAGACTGGGTTCTCCTGAGTGTGCAGGACTTTGGACCTTGAGGATGTAGAGGAATCGATGAAACCCCTTGGACTCTGGATCGAGTCAGAGAGTGGACTATTGGGGTTTGATTGTTGTTGATATGACATATGTACATATGATTAGATGTTATGATGATTGATTATTATTGCTGACATGATTCGTTGATGATGCAGACAGATGATAGCTTGCCGACCAGATTCACATGTGGAGTAGAGGGGCACACATGACAAATAGAGACTTTGAGAGAGAGGTGTGGAAAGCAGCCCTGCCATAGCCTACTAGTATTCCTGTCGTGGCTCGAATTGTAGGTTAACGATTACCTAGTTCGAGAAGACGAACGATGTCGTGAGAGTAGACTGTGACAGTCGCTCACAATGATTCTAAGGGAAATGCAATAAGGAAGGGGTCATATTCCTTAGAGGCCCTTAGTCTCCATATTATTGACTCCCAGAGTTTTTGATGTCTACCAAGTCAGTAAACAAGTGAGAGGCACCCTTGGATCATGTAGTGCATCCTGAAGGGCATGTAGCGCAAGGAAAACGGAAAGAGGTGAGTGGCACCCTTGGAGCACATAGTGCATCCTGGAGGGAACATCGCACAAGAAAAATGGAAAAAGGCAAGTGGTGCCCTTGGAGCACCTAGTGTGTCCTGAAGGGCATGTCATGATTTCAACGGGTAAGTCAATAAACCTAGTCGGCCTTAAAATGAATGATGTGATAGTGAGATTTACAAACATTTTCCCCCAATAAAAATGTTGCCTAGCCAAGTGAAATTAAAATCTAGGTCTAAGTAACACATGTGGTCAAAAACATAATAATCATAATTAAACATGTAACAAGAAGGGAGTAAGAAATTCAATTAAATAATTAAAATCAAATTACAATGGGGGATTAAAATTTTAAAAGGGAAATGATTGTTTTACCTACATATGCTAATTTAATTTTTAATTAAAAAGAAAAAGGGGTAAATGGTTGTTTTTCTACACTTGCTAATTTGAGTTTAAGTTAAAAGGGAAAAGAGGGAAACTTAAAAGAAATAGGAAACTAAAGGAAAAAGGGGAAACATAAAGAAAAAGGGAAACGTAAGGAAAAAGTTGAATGTCTAACTTAGTAAGGAATCTTGCCTTTAAGAAATTTCGAATTATGAACTCAACTAGGAATTTAGTAAAGGCGTAACTCATTTAAGATGTGTAAGGGAATATTGGGACACCAAGGAGAGTTTTTAGGAATGATTTTAGGTGAGTGAGGGAAATAGGAATAATTGAATAATTAATGAAATTAATTTCTGGTGCAACTAGGGGGATGGGTGACATGTGTACTGGGGAGGTTTTTTCTGATTAAATTAATGAAAAAGAAATTAAATGAGAATTTGGGAAAGAAATCACTTAAAATATATATAAAAAGGATGAAGGAGGAGGAGTATGGATCCCATCTTTATGTGTAACTTTATGATGTTGAATGGTTGTCTGGACTGAACTTATCTTGTGGGAGTTGGGATACCCATCTCGGGTAACGAGTGGTAGCCTAACCTTGCGAGGTGAGTTGGGTGCTAGTTGTTCTCTGGTATAGTGTGTGTGGCCCCTTTGCAGCTCAAAGGGCTCATGGGAAAAAGAGTACTCCTAGTGTTGGCTGGGAGGTCCCAGTGAGGTCACATTGATCGACAAGAGGGAGTTGGACAAAGCGCGCATGGGAAAAAAACTACAAAGCATTCACGTTGGCTAAGGTACATCGGTTTAATTTGTTACTTGCAATGAAATTTAAATTACACATGTTATTATGTTGTATGGTTTTATTGATTGTTATGAAGAGATTGTGTTTTTATACTCTATCCCTTATCCGTTAGTCATCAGTCTGTGCCTGACCAGTCGATCAGGATCTGAATCGATGGTCGTCACTTCGGTGTTTAACAACCTATAGATTCAAATGCCCTGATTTTATGTGCATGGAAGATAAGTGAAGGATAAATTTTTCCCTGTTGTATGTCCCTCACTTATCTCTACATTTGAATGATTCATGGGTGAATGATTTGTCTTTGTGCCTTCCTTGTGAATGATTCACTCTTGCAATTGATTGTTTCTTGTTGCGATCTTATATTGCCCCTTTGTTTTTCTTCCTGGAGTCATCGCATGCATCTTGGGAAACGAATTTATATTTGAATGATTGTGTTTTATACATTGAATGACTACGTTTTTATACATTGAAGGACTGTGTTTTTATACATTTGAATGGATGTGTTTTCATGTATGTTTTCTTTCTTATTTTATCAATATTTCATCTGTGTTGATGTGTACTCACCCTGACCTTGGTAGCAACCAAGCTATCCTTTTGGTACAAATTAAATCAGTCTTCTAAGAGGCATCTGTAAGGAGTTTACACAGTTGCAAAATCAGACGATGGTTATGTAGCGGATGCCACTGGATTCGATTTTCCTTTCAGGTTATGTAATGTGTTGCACGTACCATTGCAACCCCTTGTTGGTTGTATTGTTCCTTTCTTGGATTAATGAAAATTGATGGGGTGGGGTTTTTATTTCTTTGTTCATTCCAAAAGGTGTTACACATCATTGTCATTCGGAAACAAGAATTATGAATTGTATACAATCTGTCTCCTTTTGAGAAAAAGAAAATGTGTGGATACCACACCCTGTGGAACAAAATTTTCCTGTGATTTTCCCCCAAACTCAATGATTTTTTTTTCTTTCTCTCTGTATGTGGTTACTCAGAAAAATTTGGGTTTTAAAAACCTACGAATTTCCTTGCCTTTGCGTGGAACCTTCACACACTAATTTCCCTTGATTCTCTTTGTTTTTATTGAGAGAAGGGTGACCTGCGTTATACACATTCTCCCAGTGAATTGGTGTTCTAGAACGCTGCATTTTACTTCTTCATTTTCACAATAATTTCAACCTCCAACGCGGAAAATTTTGCCCAGTTTTTCACTCCGCTATTATCATGTTTTTATCTCAGTAGTTACCATCATTTAACTCAGCAATTATCACATAATTTGACTCTGTGAATATTTAATGGATCGACATCAGTCTCTCTATGATTGGTTAGACAACATTATCCCTGTGTTTTTAAATATGGTTGACAACATATCATATAACACCCAGTGATATCACTTTACTCAGCCATTTGGGCACATTACACAGCAATACCTTTACCCATGAGTTTCCTTGCTGATACCTGAGTTTTCAATGAACACCTTTGTGTTTTTTCATATATATTCTCCCCATGAATGGTGATTTACATATGTGACTGTGTTTGTTGTGGTTGTGTTTGATAAGTTGTGATTGGTTATATATCGTGGATAGAAATATTCTAGATGGAAAATTTATATAATGTGTGACAGAATTTTATATCATAATTCATACAGCAATATCATTGTTATACACCATTAGTTTTATCAATAGATTATCATCAGATTTGTTAATGGACAGTGAGGCATTTGTTGTTGTATGACAGCGTACTTATTTTCTATAGATGACATCTTATTATTCTCTATGTATGGTTGTGTTTTTACCATAAGTTTGACTGTGTTTTTACTCTGAGAATGATTATGTGTTTAGCATGTGAAGGTCAACATTTTTAATATGTAATGGTAGCCACATCAGCTATTATGGCTCGACGATTTCATCTATTTTATGCCAACTTATTCATTTATGTACTCTGCCTTCTAATTATGTTTATGGACTACGTGTTAGTACCCGGATAGCGTTTTAAATGGTGGGTCGGCAATTTTATATATCCTGTGGAAGAGAATCCCCTTGATTGATAGATAGAGTCTACATTCACAGCAATATCCATGAATTTGATAGAGTTTATATTCAACAGCGATATCCCCAAATTTCATGAATGACCACGAATTAATTGTTTTGTTTCTGACTGTGTATTTGATTGGGTGAATTTATTGCATTGTATGTTATGTATGACAATGACCTTCCTTCTGGTATTAATGATTGACTGACGGCGATATCCTGTAGCGATGGACTGCGATTTACCATTTATAAAAGACAACGTTATAATTTACTGTTTAAATCAATATGTCATTTAAATGACAACGAATCATATGGTTTAAAGGATAGCGATTGTATATTGGGTTCAACTTCATTTTTTTTTAGCGATTTATCATATCGAGTTTAATTTCAATTTAGTATAGCGATTTTACTGCAATTTAATTTAGCAAAGTTATAGAGTTAAATTCCATTGAATGCACTTACATTGTGAATTTATGCATGCACCTGATGTGCATTTTAGATAGCGATAAATTAGACAGCAATATTATAGAGAGAAATGGTGAATGTTTAACAAGAGTATATCACTTTTTAATGATAAGTAGTTCACTTATTTTAATGGACAGTGTATATTTGTTGACAAGCGTATTTGATTTGTTAGAGTGCATGTAATAGTTCACATTTATAAGCACTTTTATGCTAATAAGTAACTTTTATAATAGTTCACTCCTTCACACTTAAACTTCATTCTTAACAGATAGTGGTTTACGATTGTTGGCGAAGTCGTTTAATAGCTTGCGATTTTTCTTTTTATTTGAGTGATGTCATCTTGGGTCTTGTCGGATTATTGTTTGGGTAAGTGGGTATAGTCTTCTTGTCAGTTAATTAGGTCTCCTAACGCTCAGATTTTTTTGGGATATTGGTCTAGGCATGTTAAGTTTCCCCATGGTTACTATCATGCCTATCGCCTGGTGACGACATGATTCCTAATGAGGGTATCATCACGCACCCTGATGGATAGATGCAAAGGATAACCTGAACGGCATCTTTGCTTCCCGATGTGGGCATTGTTTGTTGTATTGGATGTTGGCACTTGGTTTGTAATGCCTTAACGCGTTTTGGTTTTTCATATCGTAGGGTTTTTTAGTTATTAGTCATCCAAGCCATTGTGTCGAGTTAGTTGTTGTTGTTGTCCTTTATCTTGTAGGCGTTGTCTTGCCTGTGTCGGGTGGGTAGTCATTTATATCTGTCTTGGATGGTTGAATGTTCCATCCAGTTTCCTAATGTGCTAGGTCTGATTCGTTGTTTTATGTTTCCTGATCTGTGTGCATGATGTTCTTCATCACGTTGTGTGGTTAACTGTTGTCATCCTTCTTAAAACAAAAAACAAAAAATTTATTTTGTGTTGCATCACATGTAGTCGTAACGATGGGGTCGTTACATATGGTATCAGAGCAGGTTCAACCCTATGACTTTGGATCACCAGGATTTACACTACAGTAAACCCTTGAGTATTAACCTAGCACTAATTAAAAACTTTAACATGTCCCTATGGGGATATCGATTAGAGGACACCACAGAGGTTCGCAACGTGGTGTCTTAGAAGGAGGTGCAATGCATCCATAAGTGCCCGCACCCTCAGAGTCTAAACCCCAAGGGGAGGAACAATTCCTTGGGATAGATCCAATTGTTGTAATGGATGATGATGGTCTAACAAGGTCCTTCCAGAGATTGTCAGAGGCCTTGATTCACCATATGTACTGAGATGAGGCCACGGTGCCTGTACCCCTAAGGGTCCACAGCACACCCAGCCAGTACCATTAGTATTCACCGCAAACTTGAGAAGTTCAAATTTCCTGAGTTATTTGGTGCCCCGAACGGTTCATCCGTCGAGGCATGGTTGGATAATATGGTGATGTTATTTTCACTTCACAACTATACCTCCAACATAAAGGTCTGCATCGAGGTCTTTCAACTGAAGAGGAGTGATCTTCTGTGGTGGATACGCTCCTGCCGCAGTTGAACATGGCAGTCGAAGACATGTCATGGGAACTGTTTGAGGAACAGTTCCGGGAGAGGACTAGAGCATCTGTATCAACCGAACCCACTATCATGAGAGATTTGGGCAAGGCCCAATGGAATCATGCAGTGGTGAATAACCACCAGGAAGAACACAAAACGACTATGCTCGAGACGTCAGGAACCGCCGTTGACCAGACCATTCATTTTTTGATAGATCTTGGTGCTACGGAGAGTTTCATTTATGGAGTAGTGCTAAAAAGAATTAAGGGGAAGGCAGACAAACATGATGACTTTATCTTTGTATAAATGGCTTTGGGAGCCAAAAAAAAGGTTGGTGGGAAGGTTACAGGCTATAACCTTAACCTAGGAGAGTTTTTCACCAGGGCCAACCTGTGTGTCACAGTATTAGGACCTTATGACATCATGATTGGTATGGACTGGTTGGAATTGCTTGAGGCGATACTCAACTGTAAGATGAAATGGTTGATCTTGGTCGATGATGAGGGACAGCGACACATGATTGTAGGTCGGAACCAAGGATTTTCCCTGAGTTTCATCTCTTCCTTGCAGCTACGAAAGAGCATGCGCAAGGGATGTAATATTTATGCGATCCTTGGGTTAAACAAGAGGGGATTAGAAGAAGGTATAGAACACCTTTCGGTGATAAGAGAGTTTGCAGACGTCTTCCCTGAGGAGTTACATAGGATGCCTCCAGAGAGGGAATTGAATTTTACCATACACCTAAAACCAGGGACTGAACCGATATCAAGAACGCCTTATCGAATGTTGACCTCGGAGTCATAGGAGTTGAGAATGATACTGAAGGAGTTGTTGGACCTCGGACTTATATGTCCAAGTGTGTCACCATGGGGTGTGCCTGTTATTTTCATACAAAATAATTATGGGTTGTGGAAACTTCGCATTGACTATCATCAATTGAACAAGGAAACGATCAATAATTAGTATATGTTGCCAAGGATTGATGATTTGTTTGATCAGATAAAGGGCGCAACGATGTTTTCAAAGATCGAATTGAGATCGGGGTATCACCAGTTACAGATCAAGGAGGATGACGTCCCTAAAACCACCTTTATGATGAGATTGGACATTACGAGTTTATTGTTTTACCTTTGGACTGACAAACTCCCCGGGGGTACTTATGAGTTTAATGAATGGGGTGTTCTGCAAATACTTGGACAAGTTCGTCCAAGTATTCATTGATAATATTTTGATTTACTCTCGGACAATGGAGGAGAATGAAAAGTATTGCACTTGGTATTATAGTGTCTGCGAGAGAAAAAATTGTATGGGAAATTGTTTGAATGCTCGTTTTATCAATCAAGGATTATTTACTTAGGACATGTCATCTTCGATGAAGGTATCACCATGGATCCAACAAAGTTCGAGAATACTATTGAATGGCATGCACCAACAAATGTCTCTGAAATGCATAGCTTCATGAGTTAAGAAGAATACTATCAATGGTTTGTCTAGGTTTTCTCAAAGATAGAAAATATGATTATGGAATTATGGAAGAAGAACAAGAAGTTGTTGGACTAGGAAATGCACGAAACCATTTAGAAGGCTCAAAGGTTTGTTGAAAATAACACCAATACTAAAGGTCCCTAACATGGATGGAGAATTCTTAGTATGAACTTATGCATCCAAAGAAGGCTTAGGTGGAGTCTTGACACAAGATAATCGAGTGATCTCTTACATCTCGAGAAAGTTGAGAAGGCATGAGGAGAACTATGTGACGCATGATTTGGAGTTGTTGGCCATTATTTATGCCTAGAGAGTTTGAAGGCACTACCTTATTGGATGGAATTTTGAACTAAACGGACCACTATGGACTATGGCACATCTTTACACAAAGTGACTTGAACGCGTGACAACGACATTGGTTGGAATTGCTTAGCGAGTATGATCTCGAGGTTACTTACATAGAGGGAACAGTGAACAGAGTGGTTGATGCGTAGAGTCAGAGACCGTGCATCTTTTTGGTGATGCCTCTTCAGATGAATCTACGTGAAAATATTCTAACTTTACAGTGAGATTGTGAGGATTCATGGTGTGCCTATGAGGATTATATCCGATCGAGGATTGGTGTTTACTAGATGATTTGTGGACTAGTTTCCAAGAGGCCTTAGGAACCCAACTTAAATTTAGTACTATGTATCACCCGTAGATAGATGGGCAGACCGAATGAACAAACCAAATCTTGTAGGACATGTTGCACATCTACGTGATGGACCCATAGAAGCATTGGGAGGAATTCTTGCCACTGATAGAATTTGTATATAACAACAATTATCAAAGCACCATTAAGATGGTGCCTTTCGATTTTCTTTGCGGGTGACCGTGTCGGATTCCTTGAGTTGGGATCGGCTTGAGGATAGAGTCCTAGTGGGACCAGAAGTGATCCAAGAAATGAAACAACAAGTGAAAACTAAGACAAGGGATCAAGGAAGAGCATGATTGACAGAAGAGTTATGCTGATGCACTTCCTCTCGACCCTAGTTCTGACGTGGTGATCGAGTATTCTTGCAAGTGAAACCACATAAGAGTTTGATCAAGTTTGGAAAGGGTGCTAAACTATCTCCTAGTCTTGTGGGATCCTGTGAGATTGTGGAAAAGAGAGGGTTGTGGCCTATTGACTAGCCTTGCCTAATCCTTGAGGCGTATGCATGATGTCTTTCACATCTCTGTTTGATACATTATGTTAGTGATCCTACACATGTTTTGACTTGAGTACCTTGCAGGTATCGTATGAGGGTGCACTCACGAATGAGCCAATCCACATCCTGTACCATCGCATTCGATAGCTACGACATTGAAAAGTAGATCAGGTTAAGGTCCAGTGGGACAACTACAGTCTGCACCTGATGACCTGGGAGGACGCATATGATATGCACCAACAATTTCCATTTTTGTTTGATAGATAGACTTATGATACTGTGATACACATTATTTTGGCACTTCTATACTGTGAAAGTTTGGGACGAAGTTTAGACCAAGAGGGGGTGTATGTAACATCCCGCTCTTGCACGCAATGAGAGAACTTATTCTTTAAGGACACTCTCTTGAAAGTGATCCATATTATTATACTATTGTTCATTTGATTATGATTGTGAGGCATTATGGATATGATGATATGTTATTTTGTGTATTTACATAGACAGGTGCTATTGACTGGATTCTCTTGAGTGTGCAGGACTTTGGACCTTGAGGATGCAGAGGCATCAATGAAACCCCTTGGACTCTGGATCGAGTCAGGAAGTGGACTATTGGGGCTTTATTGTTGTCGATATGACATATGTACATCTGATTAGATGTTATGATCATTGATTATTATTGCTGACATGATTCGTTGATGATGCAGGCTGACGATAGCTTGTCGACCAGAATCACATGTGGAGTAGAGGGGTCACGCATGACAACCAGAGACTTTGAGGGAGAGGTGTGGACAGAAGCCCTGCCACAACCTACTACCAGTAACGTAGTGGCTCAAACTATAGGTTAACAATTACCTAGTTTGAGAAGACCCACGATGTCGTGAGGGCAGACTACGACAGTCACTCACGATGATTCTAAGGGGCGTGCAATAAGGAAGGGGCCTTATTCCTTAGAGGCCCTTAGTATCCCACATGATCACCTGGTGGAGTATTGAATCTAGGGCTTTTTGATGTCTACCAAGTCAGTTAAGAGGCGAGTGGCACCCTTGGAGCACGTAGTTCGTCTTGAAGGGCACGTCGCACAACGAAAATGGAAAGAGACAAGTGGCACCCCTGGAGAACGTAGTGCATCCTAAAGGGAATATCGTGCAAGGAAAACGAAAAAAGGTGAGTGGTGCCCTTGGATCACCTAGTGCGTCCTGAAGGGCACGTCGCAATTTCAATGAGTAAGTGAATAAACCTAGTCGGCCTTAAAACGAATGATGTGATAGTGATATTTACAAACATTTTCCACTAATAAAAATGTTGCCCAACCTAGTGAAATTAAAATCTAGGTCTAAGTAATACATGTGGTCAAAAAAATAATAATCATAATTAAACATGTAATAAGAAGGGGGTAAGAAATTCAATTAAATTATTAAAATCAAATTACAATGGGGGATTAAAATTTTAAAAGGGAAATGATTGTTTTATCTACATATGCTAATTTAATTTTTAATTAAAAAGAAAAAGGGGTAAATGGTTGTTTTTCTACACTTGCTAATTTGAGTTTAAGTTAAAAGGGAAAAGATGGAAACTTAAAATAAATAGGAAACTAAAGGAAAAAGGGGAAACATAAAGAAAAAGGGAAATGTAAGGAAAAAGTTGAATGTCTAACTTAGTAAGGAATCTTGCCTTTAAGAACTTTCTAATTATGAACTCAAGTAGGAATTTAGTAAATGAATAAGTCATTTAAGATGTGTAAGGGAATATTGGGACACCAAGGAGCATTTTTAGGAATGATTTTAGGTGGGTGAGGGAAATAGGAATAATTGAATAATTAATGAAATTAATTTCTGGTGCAACTAGGGAGATGGGTGACATGTGTACGGGGGAGGTTTTTTCTGATTAAATTAATGAAAAAGAAATTAAATGGGAATTTGGGAAAGAAATCGCTTAAAAACTCTATAAAAAGGATGGAGGAGAAGGAGTATGGATCTCATCTTTATGTGTAACGTTACGTTGCTGAATTTTTGTCTTGGCTGAAATTATCTTGTGGGAGTTGGGATACCCAGCTCGGGTAACGAGTGGTAGCTTGACCTTGTGAAGCGAGTTGGGTGATATTTGTTCTCTGGTGTAATGTTTGTGGCCCCTTTACAGCTCGGGGGGCTCAGGGGGAAGACGAGTACCCCTAGCGTTAGTTGGGAGGTACCGGTGAGGTCACATCAGTCGACAAGTGGGAGCTGGACAGAGTGCGCGCGGGATAGAAACTACGGAGTATTCACATTGAATAAGGCACATTGGTTTAATTTGTTTCTTGCAATGAAATTTAAATTACACATGTTATTTTGTTGTGTGGGTTTATTGATTGTTATGAAGAGATTTTGTTTTTATACTCCGTCCCTTATCCCTTAGTCATCATTCTGTGCCTGAGTAGTCGGCCGGGAGCCAAATCAACGGTCGTCACTTTGGTGTTTAAAGACCTATAGATTCAAATACCCTGGTTTTCTATGCATGGATGATGAGTGAAGGATAAATTTTTCCCAACTGTCCGTCCCTCACTTATCTCTACATTTGATTGATTCATGGTTGAATGATTTGTCTTTGTGCCTTCCTTGTGAATGATTCACTCTTACGATTGATTGTTTCTTGTTGCGATCTTATACTGCCCCTTCTTTCTTCTTCCTACAGTCATCGCCTGCATCTTGGGCACGGAATTTATACTTGAATGATTGTGTTTTATACATTGAATGAATGTGCTTTTATACATTGAAGGATTGTGTTTTTATACATTTGAATGACTTTGTTTTGATGATATGCATGCGTTCTTATTTTATCAATATTTCATCAGTGTTGATGTGTACTCACCCCGACGTTGGTAGCAGCCAAGTGATCCTTTTGGTACAACTTAAATAATTCTTCTAAGTGGCATATGTAAAGAGTTTACACAGTTGCAAAATCAAATGATGGTTATGTAGCAGATGCCACTGAATTCAATTTTCCTTCTGGGTTATGTAATGTGTTGCAGGTACCATTGAAACCTCTTGTTGGTTGTATTGTTCCTTGCTTGGCTTCATGACAATTGATGGGTTGGGGTTTTTATTTCTTTGTACCTTCCAAAACGTATTACACATCATTGTCATTCAAAAAAAAAGAATTCTGAATTGTATACAATCTGTCTCCTTTTGATAAAAAAAAAACGTGTGGATACCACACCCTGCGGAACAAAATTTTCCTTCGATTTTCCCCCAAACTCAACGATTTTTTTTCCTTTCTCTCTGCATGTGGTTACTCAGAAAAATTCAGGTTTTAAAAACCATTGAATTTCCTTGCCTCTGCGTGGAACCTTCACACACTAATTTCCCTTGATTATCTGTGTTTTTCTTGAGAGAAGGGTGACCTGCGTTATGCACGTTCTCCCAGCAAATTGGTGTTCTGGATCACTGCATTTTACTTCTTCATTTGCACAACAATTTCAACCTCCTACACAGAAAATTTTGCCCAGTTTTTCACTCCGCTATCATCATGTTTTTATCTCAGCGGTTACCATCATTTAACTCATCAATTATCACATAATTTGACTATGTGAATATTTAATGGATCGACAGCAGTCTCTCTATGATTGGTTAGATACCATTATCAATTATCACATAATTTGACTATGTGAATATTTAATGGATCGACAGCAGTCTCTCTGTGATTGGTTAGATACCATTATCCCTGTGTTTTTAAATATGGTTGACAACATATCATATAACACCCAGCAATATCACTTTACTCAACGATTTGGGCACATTACACAGCAATACCTTTTTTTTTGTTTGTTAATTTGTGCGNTAACATGGTTGGATTTTTTGTCCCCGCAAGTTTCGAACCGGTGACTTTAACATCACGGAGTGGCTTAACAACACACTCCATCACCGACTGTCCTACACCTCAGGGACTTACACAGCAATACCTTTACCCACGAGTTTCCTTGCTGATACGTGAGTTTTTAATGAACCCCTTTGCGTGTTTTCATATATATTCTCCTTGCGAATGGCGATTTACCTCTACGATTTCATTTACATATGTGACCATGTTTGTTGTGGTTGTGTTTGATAAGTTGCGATTGGTTATATATCGTGGATATAAATATTCTGGATGGCGAATTTATATAATGTGTGACAGAATTTTATATCATAATTTAGACAGCAATATCATTGTTATACACCATTAGTTTTATCAAAATATTATCATCAGATTTGTTAATGGACAGCGAGACATTTGTTGATGTATGGCA
>JASDQU010504719.1:58947-78137 GCA_032191745.1 Picea mariana | reverse complement strand
GAAGAGAAAAATTGGCTCATGAGTTTGGAATCAAATATTGAGTGATGGTTAAGAGGAGAAATTTGGTACACACCACTAGCCTAAGAAGGATTAGGGGTTCATGTGTGTTACAATCATCGACATTTATCACAAGACCCTGTAATTCATGCAAACATAGGGAAAGTTACAAAATGACCACCATCAAAAGTGGTCCATGTACTTGCAACAATTCCACTTGAATATTAAGTACAAAAAGGGTAGCACAAACCATGTTTCATGTGGGAACAATACCTCTGAGTGGTCTCAATTGTATGCAAGTGACCCTAATTTTTCTATTATATATCAAACACTAGCTCCATGTAAACAAATTCCAAACTTTCACCTTCGAGATACACTTTGTGATATATGGGTCATCTTTGTGTTTGTTCAAGTGAGTGTGCAAGGATAATTTAGGAGGCACATTATAGTCGAGTGGCATGACACTTTGGTGTAGTGAAGATAAAAACAATTCAAGAATTTTTCTACCTGCCAAAAATATGGCAGGGAATCAACAAGTATATTAGATTGTGCACTTCATGTGACATAGATAAACTTGACATTAACAAGAAGGGGTTGTACACTCCTCTACCCACCCCAATCAATCCCTAAGATTCAGTCTCCATGGATGAAATTTCAAGTTTTCCCTCCACCAACCATGGTATCAATTGTGTCTTTTTGGTTGTCAATCAGTTCTCTAAGATTGCCATTTTGGGACTGTGAAAGAAAAATATCACAACATAAACCATTGAAGCTCTTATTTGAGTGTGTTTGGGTTCATTTTGGGTTACCATGGGCCATTATTTTAGATGGGGATAGTAGGTTCATTAATACCTTCTAGTCCACCCTGTGGTCTATGATGGACCCAAAGATGACCAAATAGATTGTCTTCCACCCCCAAATAGATGGGAGAACAAAGGTGGTAAAAAATATGTGTATATCATGCACATTTTCAACTCCAAGAGTCCACATACATGGGATACAAACCTTCCATATGTTCAACATATATAGAATACATCCCTCCACAAATTTGTTGGCCACACATTGATGTAGCTCTGTCCATTGCATATACACAAGAAGAGTCCTCCCATGATCAAACTGAGGAAAATACAATAGCCAAATTTGAGGAAGGGATATAGCACATCCAATAATAGGTTCATGATATCATATAGAAAGAAAATGCCAAAATCAATGGCATGAACAACATCAAATTCCACATAAGTTTTTGGTTAGTGATAAGGTGTGGCTACATTTATAGAAAGAGAACCTCACARCCCCCCCACAAGAAGMTTAGACCACTCAAATATTGGCCTTACATCATCACAAAAGTTGTGGGTGAGAATGATTTTGAATTGAGTATTCCCCATTTTATGGACTTGCACCCAATATTTAATGTGGAGTTGCTTCAACCATATTTTTCACCTCTGTTGGACACCTCATAGGTGGCTAATAATTTTAATCCTATAGAAATAAACCCTGAATACATTGAATAGGATATAGTAGATCAAATCATGGAAACCAAGATGAAGGAAACCCGCTAACAGAACATACAACTCTATCAGGTTGTCAAAGCAGGACAACTTCTTAACTAAGGCAAGTGGCTCACCAGGAGTTAGAATTAGTAAAATTTTCCCCATATGATGGAATCACTTAACAAAATGGGTACCATTGATTCCTAAGAGGGGAATTTTATCTAGGTGGATATCGATGGTCACCCACCTCTTTCCCTGATTCATAATGGTTATCCATCTTGGCAATTTTTATATGGGGAAAATGGGATTTTTACCTCAATTGTTTTGTTACCTTTGGATAAAAAGTGGAGAAGATATTTTTTGTGGAGAAATTTGTAGTGGTGATTTTTGGATATTGGGCCATATTTTGTCAGTTGTGACCTACCAAATTAGTAATCTGAAATGAACTTAGAAATCCCATGCTTCTATTTCCCTTTTGATTGAAAACATTTATTGTAGCGAGGCCCAAAAATTATGGGTCTGTGTGGTCGCGTGGGAACCTATATCGGGCTAGTGACCTGGAATCCTTGATCGCATGGTAAGAAAAGTATGTAGGTGACCAGTCACTACCAAAGCCATGTGAACAACTTTCTCTTTCATCTCTTGGTGAGCGGGCGACCAAGGAGGGATGGTCACCCTATGTAGGGATATTTCCCAACGACTAACGACCAGAAATAAGTGGTTTCTTTGTAGCAACACATGGGGAGTGACCATGTCAAGATGGTATCTCTTTGACAATAAATGGGGAGTGATCGGTTGCTCTGTCTTATAGGGGTAGGGGTGACTGGGTCTATTTGAAATTTTTCTTGAATGATTTTCATTTTATGGACTATGGGTATGTGTGCTAATGATTTTTTTTATGTTTTTGGAAGTTAATGAAATCATGATTGAATGGAAAGAGAGAGAGCATGAACTTAATGATAATGCTTCCATGGATGACACAAGAATTTTTTTTGCTTTATGTGATTATGGGTTTTCAATCTTTTCTTGTGCCAAATGTTGGTTGTGGAGACTGATTATCTTCCTGATTCATAGGTATTTGTTTACAATCGTGTTTATACCCCATGAATATTGTACACCCCTCCACGTGGCAGGGGGGGGTTGCAAGGGGACTTGGTCCCCCCCTGTGGGGTGTGGCGGGTACGGGGGCAAGCGACCTTCTAGAGGGGGTTTGGGGGACATCATTCCTCGATGGGGGTTTGGGGGTGAAGCCCCGGAAGGAAAATTTTCTTTGTAAATGTATATTGTAATTTCATAGTAAATATGGACCATTCATTATAAGGTCACATATTTGACAGTAGAAGTTATGTTAGGGTTTTTTTCCCTAGAAGTAAACCCTCTATTATGAGGGAAATGTATTGCAACTATGTATAATCGCAAATATTGTATTCTGAGAGAGGAGATTGTGAGAGAAAGAAGAGGAAGTTACATCGGGTGTGTTTTAGGTTGTATCCCTTCATTTGCTCGATAATAATAAAGGAAGAACCTAGGAATTTCTCTGGTGGACATAGCCCACACTAGGTGAACCACGTATATATGTGTCTCTATTTTATTATGTATCTTCTATGTTTTATTTCTGAATTTGTCTTATTTTATTGCTCCATGATCCTGCTTTTCTAACACCAAAGTATGAGAGCACAATCGTTGATGTTGGAGTGGTTTATCTGGATGTGGGGTCCTGACGAGAAACATTTCATGGTTTGAGACCAATTGTTAACATTGTAGATTGAGGATATCTATTTCCTCACAGGATTATCATGGTGAGGGGCCATGATGGTACTAGTTGGGGTAAAGGAAGGTTCAGGTGAGCATGTTGATTCCTATATTAGGTAGTATTGTCGTCTAAGGATGAGAAAGAGAAACAAGAAGATGACAATTACAAAGGTGAAAGACCTGGCCTTGTGGACCATTTTATATAATATCACACAGGAAGTAGGTAGTATGGGGCCTCACTTGGCTTCAAGGAGCCATGTTAGCTATGTTGTGATGTGTCTGAGTCCCACCGTATACAACTAGTGTTCAGGGCTCTTGATGGACATGAAGGAGCAGTTTACCAAATGTAGGACATGACAGAAAAAAAAAATTGGGTATGGGTCTATTCTCCTATCAATGTTTTTCAAGAAGGTTCCTTCTTCATGCCCCTGGGTGACATGGCTTATGATTGGACTAAGGGATCCGGCCATGATGAAACAGACAGATTTGTTGTCACGTCTCGGGGTAGGGAGGAAACCACATTTTGGAGAATATTTCTTTGGTTGGTGGGATGGTCAAATCATAGCCATAAAGGATTATCATTTCAGAGGGGTGGATTATCAAGGGGACCCAGAGATGGTCCTTCCTGATGGGGAGGGATGGAGAGATGATCTCGATAAGAATGATTGGAAAAAAAAGTTATTTAAATTATTTAGAATATTTGATGCTTTTGCGTTTTTAAAATATATGAATTTTTTTTGTGTGTAGCATCACTAATTCTGTGGGTTTTATAGATTGTGCACCATTTCATATAGGGGTATTCAACCCCTTGATGATCGTGTGCAGTACATGGGAGTGGCTTGAGTACAATAGGGAAGAGGGCCCTAGGAAGAGCTTTTACAGGATCTCGAGGTGAACCTTTTGGCATTAAATTATGGAATTTCAATATCGCGTGTGGATGATCTTCCTCTATGAACACAGAGGCATACTATTGGTGCAGGTGGCACCTTCGCTTACCTCCTGCAGAAGGTGGCTAGGGTTGTGATTTTTTATCATGAGTATAGGGTCCACATGATGATTAGTATCATAGCTTTACAGGTTTTGTATTACACTCTGATGCGACCTATATTCAGATGTATGGGCATATGCCCCAAGTTTGTGATGCTACACTTATGATGTATTTTGAACACTCTCTATATATACATGGATTTTTACTTTGTGGTATTGACTCATGTGTATAATGTTTTTGGGATGTATGTACGTAAATTCTTGGTTGATTAATTTGCTTAATGTTGTAGATTTCAATTCAATACATAATTTGCTAATGAGTCATATAATGAATTGAATTCCCTTGGGATATGTTCATAAGAAATAAAATCAAATTCTCTCTAAAGAAGAAGGACCCTCAAATAATTACGAAAAAGAATAGGGTGTCAGATAGAGTAGTTTGATTTTAATTGTGAAAATACAAGCTCAGAATCCAACCTAGCAATCAAGTGATGAATGCCTAAAGTTGAAGCTTCAGACATAAGTTCAATAACTGCACTATATTATGAAATGTTGTTGGTTGCAGGACCAAGGCAGATGCCCCCCTAAACTCACCAATTCACTTGTGTGTGAGAAAATCACCCAGGTGGTGGAACTGATGTTCTGAGTGCTATGACTAGCTCCATCTGCGTATTTGATATAGGTAGAAGAAGTCATTGGAATTTTCCAATCAAGCACCAAGCATGATAAGTAGACCAACAAAGTACATCACTCATAGGAAACAAAATATATCACACCACACTATGATACATATAATACAAAAGCACTAGATAGCGCTAAGCTTATGCATAATACTTTTTCAGGTAGATCCCATAGTGAGGCTAAAATAAATTGTTTCCCTCATAGTCCACTAACTTGTAGGCTCCTTTTTGTAATGCACACTTTATTACAAAGGGGCCATGTCACAATGGTTCGAAATTTTCTACTCCTAACATGTTATGGTGTTGTTCATAAAACAAGACTAAGTCTCCTTCTGAGAAGACTCGAGGATGTATGGTTTTGTCATACTGATATTTAACTCATCTTTTATGTGACTCGTTAGACATGGTGGTTTCTCATCGGCGTTCATCGATACAAGACAAGTAAATCAATCATTCTTCCTCGGTAGAAGTATTAAGAAGGAATTCGATAGCTAGATTTAGGGAGGGTATTTCTCATTCAATATGAAGTACTGCTTCTAACCCATAAATGAGTTGGAAAGGTGTAAAACCAATACCCATTTTCATAGAAATTCAGTATGACCATAATGTCGAAAATAACATAAAGTGCCAATTTGACTTATGTTTCCCTACCATCAATTGGAGCATAGTTTTTAGTACCTTGTTGATAGACTCAACTTGTCTATTTGCTTAGGGATAATAAGGGGAAGAGTGTTCCTGGTCAAAATGCAACAAAGAGGCTAGTTCAGTCATCATATTGTTGCAAAATTGTGATCCATGATAGGTCACGATTTATTTCAGTACACCAAATATAGTAATGATGTGGTTGAATACGAAAAGCACCGCAATATTTGCATCATTGGAAAAGGTAGGTATAGTCTCTTCCCATTTGGTAAAATAATTGTAATATCCCCTCACAAAGCCCCGGTTGTAATTATGAATTGTAAACATGTTTGTTAGGTTGGTGAGCCGAGTTATAATAAGCTAGGAGGCTTATGTGATGATTAGGCCAGAGAACCCATGATGCTAAGGCTATAAGCCTGATTTTTGTATATGTAATTATGCAGATCATTAATAAAAATTATACATCACTGCCTGTAGACCGACCATGAAGAGTGATGGGGGACTAAGCTCCACCAGGTAGGGAAAGGGATGGGACTAAGAGGATAGGAAAGAGGGGCTAAGCTAGAGGGCTTAACCCAAGGGAATATTATAATATTTTCTTGAAAAAAATGAAAATATTAAAGTGGGGAAAATAAACCTAGTTATCCTAAGTTCCTCGGAAAGGGAAAAAATACTAAATGGAGCGCATGCAGCTCTAGGAAGATAGGTGTCAACCTAGGAGCATGTAGTTAAATCTAGAGAGTCATCTCATTGGGGGGGTTCGCTCCCGATTCTCTGATCCTTCACCTAACTCATTTGGCCTCCATTGTCGACCCCTACATCTTTCACGCACTTCTGAAACCAGTAACCCGTGATGCTGACCTATGTTTTCCTATGAAGAACAACATATTTGTACTTGCCAGAGTCGTGTTGTGCCTTATCGAATTGTGGTTGTTGTCATCCTCTGAGCTATATTGAGCCTTGCTATTATCCGCACTTGATGGAATTGAGTTGAAGTTGGTTGAAGAAGAAGGTTGTCAGGCCCGTGGTTGAAGAGGCGGGTTGTCAGGCCTCTGAGAAGCTCTCTCCGGGTGAGAGAGTTTGTTGGGAAGTGATTTTATCCTAGAGATAGTCCAACACCATCCACGGAGCTCTGAGAATTCATGATATGGCCTATTTCCAAGACCTTGAAAGGGAAGTGGAGCAGCCGATGGATTATGGAACAGTGAAGGTGCATATTCCCAGGATGGATCAAGCATGTGGGGAATGAGAGTCCATGAGTAGTGGGCATAAGTAGGATCTTGGAGAGAATCCTTAGAGTTGCACTATGCAGTTTTATGTAACCTCAACCTAGTCTAGGAATCCTTTGCCCTGGGTGGAGCTTAGTCCCATCTCGGGGGTGACCCACTGTTGAGCGTGATGAGCAGTGTGTTCTAAGGATGAGAGGTTCGTGGAAGGTCTACATGTAGTTGGTGGTATTCTATTAAAATATAAGTACCAATTTTATGTTCATTTACATGTGGTGTATTGGTACATGTGTTATAATTGATGAGTAATGCATGTATATGATGTATGTGTAGGCTTACTATTATTTCCACATTAATCTGTGTATTAGCAGAATATGTTGTATGTTTATGTTTATATATATGCACATGATAATTGTCACTTCTATGAGGTATCATGTTCTAGCCTAGGTGGCCTGGATGTGTATGATGTTTCTGCAAGAATCTCTGTGTGGCATAGCCCAGCAGGTTATGGCTGGGTATGCTACAATTAGTATCAAATTGGTATCAGAGCTAAGTGAAGTGTCCAAGTAGTGGCATTGCCCAGCCTATTGGTGTTTGGGGGTGTTACAAAATGGAATCAGAGCCATGGTTTCAACACTGAGCCTAGATGGGCCAGAAAAGTGGAAGTTGAAGAGAAGGTTTCAGAAGGAAATTATTGTTGAAATGGACAAAATTGAAGTTCAGAGCCCATTTTTTGACACTGATCCTGAATTAGACCGTATAAGTGGTTATGGAATCAAAATATCAGAGAAAATTGTTGTTAAAAAGGACAAAATTTGAATTTCAGAGAATTCTAGAGTGCCAAGAGAGCACCTAGGCCGTGTTGGAAGCTTAGGAGGTATAGTGATTCAAGAAATATAGAAAATAAGAGAAACTACAGTAACCGGGGGGTTTGGAACCACAAGGTTTGAGGTTGAGCCATCAAATCAAGTGAAGATTAAGTCATGACTGTCGAATCTCATTTAAGGGAGATCAGTGGTGGGGAGCATTACGAAGATCGAGAAGGAAATTAAACCAAGAGTAAGTTGAGAAAACATAATCCCTCTGGATCGTTGATCTTTCTAGATCAAAATATCATCGATGGATATCAATCCTGCTACGGGTGAGAATATTCATATTGTGGAGATCGGGAAGGAAATTAAAGCATGAGAAAGTTGAGATTCCGCAATCACTCCTGGACGTTGATATTCACGGTTCCTTAAGTCACGACTGGTGATCTTTCAAAGTGAGATAAGCACCCAAATGTTAAGTCGATGTCACATCTCTCAGTCAAGTATAGAGAAGACAGAGAGAACTTTGTGTATTTCCTATCCGTCGATCCAAACAAGGAACATGTGTTGAAAAGTTAGCTTGTTTGGGAATAAGACATTCGAGATAAACAAGGTGTGAATATAGAAAAAACTCCCGAAGTTCTGAAGCCGAAGCTCCGAAGTCCCAAAGTCCGAAGACAATCTGGATCGTTTGTTGAAGGAGATGCGTGTCAAAGGATCGAATTGTTCAGGAATTCAAAATTAGGGAGAAATGGAGTATGCTAAGATGAAATATCTTGAAGCTCGAAGTCTAGAAGTGACGTGGTCTGTTGACGTCACTAGGGATGACATGGAAACATGGGATGTGTGCCACATGTGAGTGATTTAATAATCATTGTAATATTGAAATGCAGTTCGAATGTGACATTTATCACCCACATGAATGGATTATGTGTCCGCTTCGTGTGTCCTACCATGTAGCACTCCTGGAGGTGGCACAAGGTAGTTAAACTTGGTGAAGAAGTTAGCTAGATCGGGCCCGCATTAACTTGGTCATGATCTATCAAAATCAAGAGTCAGGAGGCATTGCGGAGATCCAAGTTTTGCGACAGATAATTCTACAAGGAAGTCCCGCAATCCAAACCACAATTTCCTAGGAGGGCTAAATGTCAGCATGGGCACAATTACAGAATGGTTAGTGGGTTACTCCAAAATCGTTGACCCATGTCCTCGCAATTGGAAAAGTATAAATTTATAAGTGACTTTTCGGTATCTTTTAGTTCAAGCACGGAAACTGTGGGTCCCAGTGGATGCGTGGTGCCAGATCATGAAGTCTGGAGACTTGGCACTCCAGAAGAAATTGCTTGTGATGGAATGGGAGGAAGAAAACCCGAAGTTATATTACGTCGAAGTAAAGTGACACGATGATATCACCAGGGGGACGTGGAAGTATGCAGAAACTCTTGGTTCAGGATTTATGGGTTGTGCAAAGGTGGAATCATCTAATGTCCCAGAGCCCCGAAGCTCAGAAGTTCTGAAACCCTGAAGCTCGGAGTTTCGCAATAGATCCTAGCCATCGTTTGTCGAGAAGTCATGGACTGTTGATCCAACCCTCTTTGTGAGTTCTCCAATTTAGCACTCTAGGAGATTATTGTTATGTGCTTTGAAATCCACTGAAGCCTGGAGTATTGAAGCTCCTATCCACCATAGATCTTAACAGAGAATGTGGACCGTAGATCCACCGTCCTCCATAAATTCGCTAGTTCAAGGTTATATGATGTTTGTGATGTGCATAAAAGGAAACCTCCAAGGCTCCAGAGCCTCAAATTTTCAAGGATTTCTATAAGCAACCAACTATTAGCACTTGGTCATAGTCATGGTCCCATGCGAATTAAGGGCTCAAGGAGAACGGGGGCTAGTGCTCGAAAACTGTGTTAAAGAAGGGAAAAGGGTTTAGGAAGGAAGAAGGTAGGTTTCGTCTGGTTTGAACCCGCATCAAAAGAATACTAAAGACCTAGGAACTTTATGATAGTTTCCAACAAATATCTAAGAATCATTAGCTCAGAGAAAAGATATCTTTGCACAAGAAGTGTATCGGAGAAAAAGCACAAGTTTTAAAGGATCATAGCTTTCTTCTCAACGATCAGAATTGAGAAAGGAAACCGTGATTGGGAAGGTCTTGGAAATAGGATTCCAGATGTAATGGTTACATTAAAACAAAAAAAGTGCTATATATGTCTTCATATAGAAAAAAGAAGGAAGAAGGACAGAGAAAATTATTTATTCTACATCTTATATTTTTCAAAATTCATTGGATCAAATGTTGGGTTTGATAAGCAACATGGAAACCCCAAATGGAATTCTTGTTTGGGGAATACAGTCTAGGTGACAATATTTTCACATCAAATGTGAATGCTAGCTGGAGAAAGCCATCTACAATACATGATAATGCATGAACCATAAGTTCGTATGGAGATGCAAAGAATGGGAATAAGGAAGGAAGGTTTTATGGAATATGAAAGAGTTTGGAGATAATATGTGACATCTCCAAGGATCGGCCCTACATATTGGAGATAGCACCTCCATTATTACTATCAGAATGCTTAATGGAAGCATGTCATGAAGGTCATCAAATATGGAATGACAGAAGTTGAATATGCATGTCAGAAGGATAAATCAATTTGCTTCAAGAAAGAAGTTGGTGTTAACTAACCAAGGTTACTCAGAGAACATGACTGGAATTATAATTCATTCATGTAGGAGCTGAATCAAAGGAATCAAAATAAAAATGGAATGATGGAAATTAATATCAACATAATATGTGATGGCAAGTATGCAAAGTAGACAAGGAAAAACTCATGGATGGAGTCAAGTCCATGAACATCCTAAGATAATGGAAGAAGAAATCATGAGATAGATATCCAGCTAATAGGAATGCATGTCAACACTCCAGGGAGGAAATCTAGAATAGTAGAGGATTGTTGATGCACTCCAAAGGTGTGAAGGTATTTCCACAAGAGCATGGAGATATCAAGTCAAGAATAATTTAAAAGTGAAATAAATTCTAAAGAGAAATAAATAAGGAACTAGGAAGAAGAAAATGGTTCTATGCATGGTTTTGAATGCAGAGGAGATGGTGCCTGACAAGAATCCATATTAAGTGACATAGAGCCATGAGTGACAACCCAAGAGGTTGGAGGTATCACTTGAATCTATGATGGTAAGGTAAAAGAAGGAATTTCAGTTAATTCTATGCAGCTAGTAAAAGAGAAGAGGAGAGTACAAGAAAACCTCAAGTACTAAAGTATTATGTTGGGAAAGGGCTGAAGAAGTTCTGTCCTGAAGAGTAACTGGATGTTGAAGAATCCATAGTCTATAAAACAACTTGGTTTGAAATTTAATTCATCCAAGTACAAGTTGGGATAGTTCTATCCAAAAAATTAATGAAATTTGAAGGTTAATATCAGCTTAGTTTGGGACTATAAATGCAAAGGTTGCCAAGAGTGATTTGGCTAGAAAGTGCTCAGGGAAGGAATAATCATGAATAGTAATCACAGTGGGATCACAAGAAGATTCAGGAATCCGGGAAGAATTGAAGACTTATGGGATCAACAAGGAAAAGTTGTTCATGGGAAAGAATTTGTTGAAATTGTGGTAGAAACAGTTGAATTGGAGTTGGTTGAACAACCATAAGCAGAAAAATAAATTCTTTCATGTTGCAAGTGTTGTTGATGATGTTGCTACATAAGGAGGGAAGCAACACAAAGATGAAGTGTTGTATATAAGTTTTATAAAAGAAGCATGAAAGCTTCTACTACCATCATACATTTAGGTAGTATAAAATTTATTAATGAGACTCATGCAGGTATGAGTTTATTACTCTTATTACATAATTGTTGAAGGGAATTTAGGTAATAATTTCCTCAGCCAGAGTTATTTTATAAAATCACATGATTATATTATTGAATGCATACCCATGGATGTGGTAAAGGTTGGAGGCTTGTATTAATTCAAAGCTTATTAGGTTTGAATGTACACACTAACATAGGAGAATGTCATGTTAATTTGGTTGTGGGGTAATAACCAAAGAATTAAAAGATAAGAACTTGTTGTAGGAATTAATGCCAGTAAGCTAGTCATGTATGAGACCAAGACATGGTTGGATATGTGATACGGATTTTATGAGAAGAAAAAAATGACTTCAGATTATTGACAGGTGCTTAACACAAAATAACAGAGATATAGTAAAAATAGTTTTCTATTCAATAACGAAATAAGCTGAAACTGTAAAATGCAGCAGAAACAAGCTTACTGGAATGGTGGTGGCTTATCTCTGAGAAGAGATGAGACGGTTGCACTCATTCGCAAGAAGAAGATTACAATGAGGCTCTGAAGGCCTTTTTACAATAAACAGGAGTGAAAAAAACCATAGACATCCAAAAACCTAACCCTAGGAGATGAAGCGCCAAAAGTCATGTGGGCCCCGTTTGGGTAAGTTAGTACATTAACTTCCCGGGGTTGTAACTTTTGCATACGATCTTCGTTTTAGGAATATGATAGCCCGTTGGAAAGGTATCATTGAGGAGATTCATTTTGGGGCCTCAATAATTCCTTCAAATATCATTGAGTTGGGTCGATACAGAAAAACCTTCATTTAGGCCCTCAAAATGGCCCCAGAAGTTAAAACTGCTAAAAATAGTAAATTGCCAAAATTACTAGAAAAATGTTTTTAGCCAGTTGGAAAAGGTGGGTGGCCACCGATATCCACTTAGATCAATACTCCCTCCTTAGGAAGAAATTTTCTCCATTTCAGTGAGGTCCCCTATCAAATGAGGAAATTTTTGTTGAATCTGGCCCCGAGTGAGCCACTTGCCTTGGTGCAGGAGCTGCCCTGCTTTGACGACTCGATAAAGCTGGATGCTTTGCTATCGAGTGCCCTTGATCTGTGTGTCCAAAATATGATCATTGGATTCCTATTGTATGTAGTCGGGGTTGAGCTCAGTTGGTGTCAGTTGTTCTGCTACTTTTGAGGTGTCCAATAATGGTGGGAAATAAAGGCGAAGGAGATCCACGTTGAACACTGGGTGCAGGCCAAGGAAAGGAGGAATGTTGAGATGAAAAGCATTATCCCCCATGGACTTGGTGATGGTGTGTGACCCATAATAGAGTGGGTGAAGCTTCTGATGGGGTCCTGTAAGGCATTCTTTATGCAAGTGCAACCAGACTTTGTCACCCACCTAAAACTTATGTGGCACTCGATGTTGATCATGGCGCTATTTGTACTTGTCATTAGACTTTTGTAGGATATCCTGAACCTGTTGGTGGATGTGCTAGATCTGATCAATGAACTGGGTAGCTTTGTCAGCTTCAGTTGGAGCAAGAGATGAGTCAGTTGATGTGACCGCAAGGGGAAGTGCAACATCTATGGGACCCAATGGTTGGAATCCCAACCCCACCATAAAGGGGTTGTGGTCAGTTGATCTATGCAGGGCTCGATTGTAGCTATATTGGACATAGGGAAGACTCTCATCCCATGTGTGAAAGTGTTGTGAATTATACATGCGGAGGATATGAAAAATCATTTGATTTACGACCTCAGTTTGGCCATCTGTCTGTGGGTGGAAGGCCATGTATTTGGTGAGCTTGGTGTCCAGTAGTGACTAGAGGCTTGACCAGAATGTGCTGAGAAATCAACTGTATCGATCTAGGACAATGGTTTGTGGGATTCCAAAATGTACCCAAACTCATTCAAAGAAGAGCTTAGCAGTGGCCTCTATTGTGATGTTCTTCTTCCACGCAACCAAAATCACCATCTTAGAAGAGCGATAAACAACCACAAAATCAACACAGATATGGCCCTTACGACAGAACAACCCATCCTGAATATGGAAATTATTGTCAACTGCATTTGCCCCCAACATTTGGTAGGTGGTGGCAAAGTCTGGGTCTGTCTTGTAGAATTGGGGCCATCACGAGGTCTCATGGCTGCAAGAGTCTAGCACCATGGTGAGTGTCACGACTGGCAGTTTTCTAAGGAAATCAACGATGCGATTGGTGCTTCCTGTTTTATACTTGATGTTGAGGTGGAATTGCTGCAAGTATGTGGACCTCTTTTGATGGCATTCATTCTGCAATTTTACTTGTGTTAGCATGAACTGAAGTGGCTTATTATCAGTGTGGATGACTGTCTCCTTCCCAAGAATGTAGTGTCTCCATCGGCTGTAGGCTTTCACAAAGGAGTACATTTCTTTGTCGTAAGTAGGGTACTTAGAAACAAAATCTGATAGTGTCTCACTATGATAGGCCACGGGGTGGCCATGCTGAGTAAGAATGGAACCCACAACATATTTGAAAGCATCTGTCTTGATCTCAAAGGGTTTTTGTAGGTCTGGGAGTGAAAGTACTGGGGTTGAGCACAAACGCTGCTTCAAATCATCGAACGCTTGATGTTGGGACCGCCCCCATGCAAATTTCACCTTACCACCACCCTTGGTTATTTGGCTGAGGGCCCATGCAATATGGGAGAATCCCAACACAAAACTGTGGTAGAAATTTCCAATGCGCAAGGAGCTTAGTGAGTGTCGTTGGGGCTGGCCAGTCGCGGATGACTTGGATATTGGCTAGGTCCACATCTATGCCATGTTGATCAATGATGTAGCCCAGGTAATGGACCCTGTCCATGCCAAAGGATAACTTTTCCAAGTTGGCATATAGCTTGTGTTGTCGTAGGGTGTGCAGAACCTGCTAAATATGTTGCAAGTGTTTGGCCGAAGTCTTGTTGTAAATGAGAATTTCATCAAGATACACCACATTTGTCATCAAGATCAACCTCATGAATGTGGCTGGCACATTTGTCAAACCAAAGGGCATGAAAAACCATTCAAAAAGGCCTTCCTTTGACTTGAAGGCGGTCTTCCATACATTTGTATGTTCTATCGGGACCTGGTGGTAGCTAGACTTCACATAAATCTTACTGAAGTATTTGGCCCCCGTGAGTTGATCAAGGAGGTCGTCAATTCAAGGAATTGGGTACTAGTTTCTGAATGTGATTTTATTCAGAGCCTGGTAATCAATGCATAGTCGCCAGGTTCCATCTTTCTTTTGTACCATCATGATTGGGCTTCCGCAAGGTGATGAGCTGTGATGGATGTGCCCCTTGTGGAGTATCTCTTAGATCTATCGCTTGATCTCCTCATTCTCTAACAGAGAGAGACGATAGACTGGCCCATTAGGTAGCAGTGTGTCGGAGGTTAGATCGATGGGGTTCTTGACCTGGCAGTGTAGAGGTACCCCGGTAGGTGAGAAGAAGATATCTGAGTGGAGAGGTTAGTCGTAGAGACCCTAGATGTGGTTGTGATCCTTCACTTATTCTGAGAGAGAATCATGAAGAAGACAAGATTCCCCGTCTAAGAGATGACCTTCCTGCATTGCTTAGTAGAGATCAAGGAAATAGAACTAGGTGGGACTGCCTCGGGTATCCTGTACAATTTCCTGTTCAAAGTAATAATAAAACTACAAGGCCTAGACTCATATACATCATGACATTTCCATAAATCAGGTTGGCCCAAAAGAACATCACAAACTTCAAGAGGAGTAACATCACACAATACCTTGTCTTTGAAGGGCTTGATGACGTATGATAGTCGGCACTGTTGGTTGATGTGTAGATCGCTTCCTTAGAGGAGCCATCCAATGGTGTAGGGTTGGGGGTGCGACATTGTTGGCAAGGCCAGCTGCTTGATGACCTCTGCTGAGATGAGATTCTTTTGGCTACCGCTATCAATGATGAAGTGCAGTGGGGTTCCTTTTACCCACATCTGTGAATGGAAGAGGTGTTCTCCTTCTTCTAGCTCATCTAGTTCACCATGCTAGAGCTTGGTGGTAGAAACGGTGGCACTGGGTTCCGCGTCAATGATCCATCTTCCCCTTTCTGGTTCTAGCTCAGAGTCAAAATCCACATCTGACTCAAAATCTTTCACTTCAGCCACCAATGACTTCTTTGAGCGACAGTCAATAGTGTTATGCCAAGGCCTCTTATGGAAGTCGCACCACTTCCTAGTATATTTCTTTGTCTTTTCAGTGTCCTTCTTTTCTTGTGGCTTGGACTGGTTGTCTTGATACTGTCCATCTTTGCTCTATCCTTTGTTCTGTGGGTTGGTGCATCTTTTGTTTGAGCTTCTGCTCGATTTTGATGGCATATCAATAGGCCGAACCCAAGGATGAGATGTCCAAAAATTCCATTTCAGTCTGGATGTATCTATGCAGAGCACTGCAGTACTTGAGCACTATATGTCACTTTGAATCTTTGATACCCAGCTTGGTGCACAAGGTATGGAAGATATTTGTGAAATCTGACACTGCTTGGTCCCTTTCTTGCCGCTGTGTAGTCCATTTGGTATACAGGTCATCATAAATTTTGACAAGGTAGTATTGTTCCTTAATAGCATCCTTGAAGGATTCCCAGGTGGTCGTGACTGTAAATAATGAGGGTTCCTCTATTTCCTTTTGCTCACAGAAATTTTCCCACCAATCTTTGACATAGGGAATGATTTTGAGGAGTGAAAAAGTAATATTTTATTTATCTGTGTCTATCTAACCTTCAAATATAGGAATATTGAAGTTTATTTGTACCTTGGAGGGGGCGGTGCCTCCGCTCGAAGAAGATGCATCGCCTATTGGTAGCCGCCGAAGGATTTGCGTGAAACTATCCATCATCTCATTCCTCTGTTGCGTGAGGGATTCCTCAATCAATAGTTTGAAAGGATCTCTTGTCCCATCATATTTACTTTCTCCTGCCATGAGAGGTCTCTTGGGCGTGCGAGAGATTTTTTCCTCAAGAGAAACAAGCTCGAGACCCAATTCTTTGTACTCCGACCTCGTTGGGGACATGCATTAAGATGAAGAGGAGCAAACCTCTCTGATACCATTGATCCATATTTTATGAGAAGAAAAAAATGACTACAGATTATTAATAGGTGCTTAACACAAAATAATAGAGATATTGTAAAACTAGTTTTCTATTCAATAACGAAATAAGTTGAAACTGTAAAATGCAACAAAAACAAGCTTGCTGGAATGGTGGCGGCTTATCTCTGAGAAGAGATGTGACGGATGTACTCATTCACAAGAAGAAGATTACAATGAGGCTCTGAAGGCCTTTTTACAATAAACAGTAATTTAAAAAACCCTAGACATCCAAAAAGCTAACCCTAGGAGATGAAGTGCCAAAGGTCATGTGGGCCCCATTTGGGTAAGTTACTACATTAACTTCCCAGGGTCGTAACTTTTGCATATGATCTCCGTTTTAGGCATATGATAGCCCGTTGGAAAGGTATCATTGAGGATATTCATTTTTGGGCCTCAATCATGCCTTAGAATATCATTGATTTGAGTCGATTCCAAAAAACCTTCATTTAGGCCCTCAAAATGGCCCCAGAAGTTAAAACTGCTAAAAATAGTAAATTGCCAAAATTGCCAGAAAACTATTTTGAGCCAGTTGGAAAAAGTAGGTTGCCACCGATATCCACCTAGATAAATCCTCCCTCCTTAGGAAGAAATGGTCTCCATTGCATTGAGGTCCCCCATCATATGAGGAAATTTCTACTGAATCTAGCCTCGGGTGAGCCACTTGCCTTGGTGCAGGAGCTCCCCTGCTTTGACGACTCGATAAAGATGGATCTTTTGTTGTCAAGTTCCCTTGATATGTGTTTCCAAAATATGATCATTGGATGTCTATTGTATGTAGTCAGGGTTGAGCTCAGTTGGTGTCATGTTTTCTGCTACTTCTAAGGTGTCCAATAATGGTGGGAAATAAGGGCAGAGGAGTTCCATGTTGAACACTAGGTGCAGGCCAAGGAAAGGAGGAATGTTGAGCTGGAAATAATTATCCCCCACAGACTTGGTGATGGTGTACGACCCATAACAGAGTGGGAGAAGCTTCCGATGGGGTCCTATAAGGCGTTCTTTCTGCAAGTGCAACAAAAAAATTTCGCCCACCTGAAACTTATGTGGCACCCGATGTTGATCAGGGTGTTGTTTGTACTTGTCATTGGACTTCTGTAGGATATATTGCCTATTGGCAGATGTGCTATATCTGCTCAATGAATCGGGTGGCTTTTTCATCTTCAGTTGGATCAGGAGATGAGTCGGTTAAGGTGACCGCAAGGGGAAGTGCAACATCTATGGGACCCAATGGTTGGAATCCCAACCCCACCTAAAAGGGGTTGTGTTCGGTTGAGCTATGCAGGGCTCGATTGTAGATATTTTTTACATAGGGAAGAATATCATCCCATGTACGAGGGTGTTTTGAATTATACATGTGGAGGATATGCACAGTCATTTGATTTACGACCTCAGTTTGGCCATCTATCTACGGGTGGAAGGCCATGGATTTGGTGAGCTTGGTGTCCAGCAGTGACCAGAGGCTCGACCAGAATGTGATGACAATGTTTTGTGGGATTCCAAAATGTACCCAGACTTGTTCAAATAAGAGGTTGGCAG
Organism: Picea mariana; assembly: GCA_032191745.1. Taxonomy (NCBI): domain Eukaryota; kingdom Viridiplantae; phylum Streptophyta; class Pinopsida; order Pinales; family Pinaceae; genus Picea; species Picea mariana. The sequence goes on along the minus strand of JASDQU010504719.1, from coordinate 60,075 downwards.
TGGCCTCTACTGTGATGTTCTTCTTGCAGGCAACCAAAATTGCCATCATAGAAAAGTGATCAACAACCACAAAAACACAGTCATTTCCCCGCTTGGTGGACAGGAGGCCGGACATGTATTCCATTGAGATGGATTCCCATGGCCTGTCAGGAGTAGGAAGAGGGGTGTACAACCCTGTTTCTTAGTGGTTGGTTTGGCAATCACGCAGGCAGTCTAGGACCTGATATACTTACTGACCTCTTGTCGAAGTTTTGGATAGTAGAAATGTTTTTGTAGCATCAACACTATCTTTTCAACGCCGAATTGTCCTACCACCCCACTATAGTGGGCTTCCAAATCAGCTTCACTCACTCTCTTGAGGGAACACATTTATGGCCCAGACGACAGAACAACCCATCTTGAATATGGAAATTATCGACAACTGCATTTTCCCCCAACATTTGGTAGGTGGTGGCAAAGTCCAGGTCTGTCTCGTAGAGTTGGGGCTATCCAGAGGTCTCATGGCCGCAAGATTCTAGCACCGTGGTGAGTGTCACGACTGGAGGTCTTCTGAGGCAATCAGCGACGCGATTGGTGCTTCCTATTTTATACTTGATGTTGAGGTGGAATTTCTTCAAGTATGTGGACCACTTTTGATGGCAGTCATTCTACAATTTTCCTTTTGTCTGCATGAACTGTAGTGGCTTATGATTAGTGNTGGTAGGTGGTGGCGAAGTCCAGGTCTATGTCATAGATTTTGGGCCATACAAAAGTCTCAAGGTCGCAAGAGTCTAGCATTGTGGTGAGTGTCGCGACTGGAAGTATGCTGAGGTAATCAACGACATGATTGGTGCTTCTTGTTTTATACTTGATGTTGAGGTGGAATTGCTACAAGTATGTGGACCACTTTTGATGGAGGTCATTCTACAACTTTCCTTGTGTCTGCATGAACTACAGTGACTTATGATCAATGCAGATGACTGTCTCCTTCCCAAGAATGTAGTGTCTCCACTAGCGACAGGATTGCACAATGGAGTACATTTCTTTGTCATAAGTAGGGTACTTACGGACAACATCTGATAGTGTCTCACTATGATAGGCCACAGGGTGGCCGTGCTGAGTGAAAACGACACCCACAACATAGTCAGA
>JASDQU010504719.1:32609-50944 GCA_032191745.1 Picea mariana | reverse complement strand
CTTCTTCGATATCTTCGTAATCGAAGTACTTTTCCATAGCACATACCCAATCCAAAAATTCTTCAACTTCTAAATTTCCTTCATACATTGGTACCTCTATTTTTTCTCTAGCTCCTATTCTTGAAACAACTTTCAATAAGTGATATTCTACAACATCCTATGCTACATCTTCTTCGACCTGTATCTCGTCGCTCTCAGCTTCACTGATATCTCCATCGTTGGGTGCTCTCCTCTGCACTATTTCCATGGAGTCCAGTCTCATTCTGAGTCACCTCATTTCTTCTTCCATTTCTGCATTCGCTCTATGCCTTCTAGGTGGCATGATTCCACTGCATCAGCTTCTGGTGCCTACAATCAAAAATAAAATCATGATACCACAATTGATACCAATTTATCTCCTTTATCCTTTGTCTGTTATTTGTAAACAATCTCAATATCCGCTCTAATACCACTTGATGCATCCCCCCTACTCTCGTAGGGCTACACAACCTCTTGGTCAAGGATCTCTGATTCTTGAGTCAAAACGACTCTCTGAAACCTTGATGGTCTCGTTTTGTATCTAAACATAGGCCCTTTCGGCTTTATGGTGCAGGTCTTATGGCACCTGTGACCTTTCCCTTTTTGCATTTCAAAATATCAAAGTTTTGATGCTAGCTTCTTTTCTGATAAGCCCCTCCTTGATGTGACCTTGGGTGATGACCTCACGTAAACACGTGATTGTGGGCGCGCCCAAGAGTGGTTTGGAACCAAAGTACTTTTTTCCCCACAATTCACCTCGAGCCACCATGTGTCCTTTTACCAATACCATGGTCTCGATTTCCGCCCACCCTCAACTTTTTAATTCTCAAGCACCTTTTATCCCCATAATGTGAGTTGACCATCAATCTTACGATCTTGATGGTGCTTCTGAACTGGAAGTTCAGATCTATCTCTTTAAAACCTGTGGATCATATCTAACCTCTTTCAAATCAATGGAAAAGATTTGTTCTGTGATTTGGCATTCGTATTTTTCAACTCTCAAACCTTTCTTTCTCCCACAATGAAAGATCTTATGCCACGTTCCCTCTTCAATCGATGGTTGTGACCGTTTCAGGATTCCGAACTTCAAAAATCTCAAATCTCAACTCTTTCCCCAATTGCTTTTATCTGAAGCTGACAATCCACTGACGCATGTCCCCTGCTGATTTGATGGCTACAATCCCTTTAGTTCTTCGGGCTTCAGAATTTTCAATTCTCAACTTTCACTCTCCCTCAAAGTGTGTGGATTTCTTCCATGTGTCCCATTGAATCAGATGGTTGAGATTTACTTCAGGTCTTTACCCGAAGTCCATGGATTTTCACCATGTCTCACCCTTAATCTGACGACTATGAATTACTCCGGGCCTTTACCCAAAGTCCCAAGATTCACACCACCTATCCTCTAGATCTGACAGTTGAGATTCACTTCATCTCTTTGGCTCTCCGGGCTTCGGGAATTTCAACTCTCAACTGAAACTCTCGAAGTGATTTCTCAGGAGCTCACGATCCATTGCCACATGTCCTTCTGGATCTGAGTATCCTGATCTCCTTCGGACTTAGGGTTTCAGGAGCTTCAAATCTCAACTGAAACTCTCGAAGTGATTCTCCCAAAGCCACTAATCCACTGACACATATCTCCTGGCGATCAACGGTCAAGATCTACTTTGACTATTTCACATCCACCTGGTCCACGAACTTTCGGAGTTGTGGATCTTGCACCACCTATCCTCCTTGAAGATGGACAGTCCCAAATTACTTCGATACTTCGGAGCTTTGGTAAGTTCACTCTATTGTGTGTGAAAAGTACTAAGGCTTGTGAACCTCTCTTTGATCAGAGGGTTGTTAGTCCTCTGCGTTGTGATTCAACAGTTGTTGTCACTCCTCCTGTTGAGATTTCGATTTCCTCCGACTTAGAAGATTTTCTAAGTGCTCAAAGGCCTCGACCGTTGCTCCTCCTATGATTCTGTCTCTTGGACCTCGTCTACACTTCTGAAAAGAGATATCCCTTTTGAACTTTATCTCCTTGAAGATTTCAATTTCCCACGCACTCCTTGCATTCCTGGGATTTCGATAGGTTAGTTCAAAGGATTTCTCGAAAATAAATTATTCTCGCACTTCTTGCATTCCTCTGTTATGGTTCTTCGATGTTTGGTCACTCCTTGACATTGTGCACTCCTTGCACCTAGTCTAAGTTCCCTTTGTTCTCTCTGAACTCCTCTAAGTCAATACAAGACTCTCTCAATGCACTTCTAAGAGAAACAATTGAAACTTATCCAGTTTCATCACAAACTCATATGATCAACTCTTAACAATCATACATTAATGAAATGAACTAAATCACACACATAGAATGTAACATTCATTCAATCACACTTCAAAATGAACACAGTCCGAAGGATTTGGACAATTTTGTCTATTTTATTCATTCATGAAACATATTACATAATATTGCAGTTCTTCACTACGTCTTTCCTCTACTCTGCTACTCTACTCTTCTCTTCTCTCCCTAAAATATTATCTCTTATCTACCTTACAATACAACAACAAACTATCTAAGGAGTGGCTCCACGAGCTCTCTCCATCCTATCTGCAACCTATCCTATTAGGTCTTAGCGGTTACCTACATTGTCCTATTACAATAACTATCATTTATTATTCAATAAGAGCCGACACTCTATATATGCAACTCCTTACATTCGTATAATACTTTACAAACAAGATATATTAAAAAACAATGTTTCCCAAAATATCTCAACAAATCGATTTACTTCTGAGTTAAATGTTGATTTGAAACTTTGCCATGTTGAGATGTCATATATTTTCCTCCATGCTTGTTCCTTTGACTTTGAAGGTGATGCTCCTACATCATACTCCTCTGGTTAAAATATTCATGGACTCTTGTCCATGAGTTCCTGCACTGTTTTTCCATGCTTCAAAATATCATGTTCAGTGACCCAACTTGAATCTTCCACTGGATGATCTTTCCACTTCACTAAAGATTCATTATATGTATTCCCCCTAGTCTTTTTTTGAGCTCTCTGTTCAATGATTTTATCCATCTAAGTTTTTTCTGCTATGGGAAATTGTTCTTCCCACAAAACTTCTTTCTGATCCTTTGATCCTCCTGTGGCATCTCTCCTGTAAGGATACAGGTCTGCAACATTGAATATCGGTGATATCCCAACATTATCTAGCAACCCAATCTTGTAAGCATTGGCTGTGAATTTTCTGAGAATCCTGCATGGTCTTATCTTCTTCATCTTTAGTTTTTTATATGTCCCTCTTGGAAACCTTTCTTTTCTCAAATGAGATAAAACTTCATCTCCTACTTTGAATTGAACTCCTCTCCTCTTTTGATCAACTCTATTCTTATATTTCTAGTTGTTGTCATGTAGCTGCTCTCTGAATCTATCATGGGGCTTCAACATTTCTATTGCAAAATCCTCTACTCCAACACTTCTGAACTCATCTTGATTAAAGTCTCTCAACTCTATAATCCCTCTTGGTTGTATACCATACACATTTTCAAATGGACTTTTCCATATGATTCTATTCACTGAATTGTTAAATGCAAATTCTACTTGTGCCAGAATCTGATCCCATTGATGACCTTGCTCAGTGACTAAACTTCTTAACAAGTTTCCTAGACTCATGTTTACTACTTCAGTCTGTCCATCTATCTGAGGGTGATATGTTGAACTAAAGGACAAGTCTGTCCCCAACCTCTTCCATAGAGTCCTCCAAAAGTGTCCTACAAATTTGGTGTCCATGTCTGAGACTATGCTCCTAGGTAATCCATGTAGTCTCACCACTTCTTTGAAAAACAAATTGTCTATATGTGTATCATCATTTGTCTTCTAGCATGGTACAAAATGTGCCATTTTTTAAAATATGTACACCACAACAAATATGGTACCGCTCCCTTTCTGAGTTCTAGGAAATCCCAATACAATATCCATATTGATTGCATCCCACAGCCTCTCTGGAATTGGTAATGGATGATACAAACCAGTGTTCTATTTTCTTCCTTTTGCATATTGACAAATTATACATTTTTTCACAAAATTTTTCACCTTTGCCCTCATGCTTGGCCAATAATATAAATTGCTCAGTTGTGAAAATGTCTTATCATGACCAAAATGTCCAGCCAAACCTCCACTGTGTTTCTCTTTCAACAGGTTATCTCTCATTGAGCATTTTGGTATGCATAGTTGGCTTCCTTTGAACAATAATCCATCATGGATCAAATATTTTGTCCATGGGATTTTGTCTCCTAACAAAGGATTCTTGCATGCCTCATAAGCTTCCTTAAAATCCAGCTATTCTCGATACATTTCCTTGAGGTGTTAAAACCCTAAGGTCTCCACTTGGAATTCCTGTACAATTAAACTCCTCTTTCTCAAAGCATCTACAACTTTGTTAGCAATTCCATCAATATGTTTCATAACACAAGTAAAATTCTGCATAAATTCTACCCATTTAGCATGTCTCTGATTCAACTTTTCTTGCCTAGTGATAAACTGCAAACCTTGATTATCATTCCACCATGGAGGAAAGCTAACATGTGTTAGCTTTCCCTCTTGCACAAGAACAAGTGCATCTCGAACATCATTCACCATGGGGGAAGGCTAGCGCATGTTAGTTTTCCCTCTTGCACAAGCACAAACACATTTCGAACAACATCATTTCAACGTGTTGGCTTTCCCTTTTGCACAAGCACAAGTGCATATTGAACAACATCATTCTACCATGGAGTAAAGCTAGCACATGCTAGATTTCTCTCTTGCACAAGCATAAGAACATCTTTAAGAACATCATTCTACCCTAGGGGAAAGTTAGTGCTAGCTTTCCCTCTTGCACAAGCACAAGCGCATCTCGAACATCATCATTCCACCGTGAGGGGAAACTAGCATGTGCTAGATTTCTCCCTTGCACAAGAACAAATGCATATCAAACATCATTCCATCATGGGGCATGCTAGCTTTCCGCCTTGCACAAGCACAAGCGCTTCTCGAACAAAATCATTGCATTGTGTCATAGATTTTTGTCTTGCAAAAGCACAAATACATCTCGAACAACATCATTCCATAGTAAGGAAAATATGGTGTGTGCTAGATTTACCTCTTTCAAAAGTATAAGCACATATTAAAAAGTATCATTCCACCCATGGAAAATCTAGTGCATTCTAGCTTTTCCTCTTTCACACGCACAGACACATCTCTAACAATATTATTCCACCGGGGGGAAAGTTAGCGTGTGCTAGTTTTCTATCTTGCACAAGCACAAGCTCATCACGAACAACATCATTCCACTGTGGGGGAAAGTTAGTTCATGCCATATTTTCTTCTTGTACAAGAACAGGCACATCTCAAATGTCATTCCAACATCACAGAAAGCTAGCACGTGCTAACTTTCCCTCTTGCAAAAGCGCAAGTGCATCTCGAACAACATCTTTCCACTATGGGGAAAGCTAGTGCGTGCTATCTTTCCCTTTGCAAAAGAAAAAACAAATCTCGAACAACATTCCACTGTGGGGAAAGAAACCGTGTGTTAGCTTTCCATATTTCACAAGCACAAGCATGTCTTGAATAACATCATTCCACTGTGGGGGAAAGCTAGTGCGTGCTAGCTTTCCATCTTGCACAAGAACAAGTGCATATCGAATAAAATCATTCCACCATGGGGGAAAGATAGCATTCATTCTTACACAACCACAAGTTCATATCGAATAACATCATTCCATCATGGGGGAAATCTAATGTGTGCTATATTTCCCTCATTCACAAGCACAAGTTCATATTGAACAATATCATTTCACCGTCGGGGAAATCTAGCACGTGCTAGCTTCCCGTATTGCATAAGCACAAGCGTTTCTTGAACAACATCATTCCACCATGGGGGAAATCTAGCTTTCCTTCTTGCAAAAGCACGAGTGCATATCGACTAACATCATTCCACCATGGGGGAAATCTAGTGTGTGCTAGTTTTCCCTCCTTCACAAGAACAAGTTCATCTTGAACAACATCATTCCACCATGGGGGAAAGATAGTGCATGAAAACTTTCCCTCTTGCAGAAGCACAAGCGCATCTCTAATAACATCATTCCACCGTTAGTGAAAGTTATCGTGTGCTAGCTTTCCCTCTTGCAAAAGCATGAGAACATCTTGAACAAAATCATTCCACTGTGGGGGAAAGATAGCACATGCTATCTTTCCCTTTTGGACAAGCACAAACACATCTCGAGCAACATCATTCCACTCTGTGGAAAGTTAGCATGTCCTAGCTTTTCATCTTGAAAAAGAACAAGCGCATCTCAAACAACATCATTCCACACTGGGAGAAAGCTAGCATGTCCTATCTTTCTTTATTGCACAAGCACATCTCGAATAATGTCATTCCATTGTGGGGGAAATCTAGCGCGTGCTATATTTCTCTCTTGCACAAGCACAAGCATATCTCGAACAACATCATTCCACTATGGGACATACGATGCTAGTTTTCTCTCTTTCAAAAGAACAAGTGCATATCGAAAAAACATCATTCAACTGTGGGGGAAAGCTAGTGCGTGCTAGATTTCCCTCCTTCAAAAGAAAAAGTTAATCTAGAACAACATCAACGTGTTCTATCTTTCACTCCTTCACAAGAAAAAGTTCATCTCGAACAACATCAGTGTGTGCTAGCTTTCCCTCCTTCACAAGCGGAAGTTCATCTCGAACAACATCATTCCACCATGGGGGAAAGCTATCATGTGTTGGCTTTTCATCTTGCACAAGCATAAGCATTTCTTGAACAACATCATTCCACCATGAGGGAAAGGTAGCTCATGTGCTATCTTTCCCTCTTGCACAACCACAAGTGCATATCGAATAACATCATTTCACAGTGGGGGAAAGCTAGCGCTTGTTATCTTTCCCTCCTTCACAAGCACAAGTTCATCTCGAACAACATCATTACATTGTGGGGGAAAGTTAGCGCATGCTAGCTTTCCCTCTTGCAGAAGCACAAGTGCATCTCAAACAACATCATTCCACCTTTGGGGAATGCTAGCACGTGATAGTTTTCCCTCCTGCAAAAGCGCAAACACATCTCAAACATCATTCCATTATTGGGGAATGTTAGTACGTACTAGCTATCCCTTTTTCACAAGAACAAAGGCATTTCGAACAATATCTTTGCACCATGTGGAAAGATAACATGTGCTAGCTTTCCATCTTACACAAACACAAGCTCGTCTCAAACAACATCATTCCACTGTGGGGGAAAACTAACGCGTGTTAGTTTTCCATCTTGCAAAAGTGCATCTCAAACAACATCATTCCATTGCGGGGGAAAGTTAGCACGTGCTATCTTTCTATCTTTCACAAGCACAAGCACATCTCCAACAACATCATTCCAGCGTGAGGAAAATCTAACACGTGTTAGCTTCCCCTCTTGCACAAGCACACATGCATATTGAATAACATCATTCAACTGTAGGGGAAAGCTAGCGCATCCTAGATTTCCCTCCTTCACAACCACAATTTCATCTCGAACAATATCATTGCACCGTCAGGGAAATCTAGCACATGCTAGCTTTCCATCTTGCACAACCACAGGCGTTTCTTGAACAACATCATTCCACTATGGGGGAAAGATAGCGCATGTTAGCTTTTCCTCTTGCATAAACACAAGTGCATATGAATAACATCATTCCACCGTGGAGGAAAGCTATCACGTGCTACCTTTCCCTCCTTCACAAGCACAAGTTCATCCCGAACAACATCATTCCACTATGTTATCTTTCCCTCTTGCAGAAGCACAAGAACATCTCCAATAACATCATTCCAACATCAGGGAAAGCTAGCACGTGCTAGATTTCCATCTTGCAAAATTCCAATGACATCTATAACAACACCATTCCACTGTGGGTGAAAGCTAGCATGTTTTAGCTTTCCCTTTTGCACAACCACAAACATATCTCCGACAACATCATTCCACTGTGTAGAAAGATAGTGTGTGCTAGCTTTCTGTCTTGTGCAAGCACAAGTGCATCTCGAACAACATAATTCCACTTTGGGGGGTAGCTAGTGCATGTTAGTTTTTCGTATTGCACAAGTGCATCTCGAATAACATCATTCCATTATGGGGAAATCTAGCACATGCTATCTTTCTCTCTCGCACAAGTGCAAGCACATCTCAAAGAACATCATTCCATCATGGGGGAAGGCTAGCACATGCTAGTTTTCCCTCTTGCACAAGCAGAAGTGCATATCAAATAACATCATTCCACCATGGGGTAAAGCTAGTGTTTTATAGATTTCCCTCCCTCACAAGCACAAGTTCATCTCGAACAATATCATTCCCTTGTCTGGGAAATCTAGCACGTGATAGTTTTCCATCTTGCACAAGCACAAGTGCATATTGAATAACATCATTCCACCATCCAGGAAAGCTAGCTCGTGGTAGCTTTTCCTCCTTCACAAGCATAATTTCATCTCGAACAACATAATTCCACCATGGGGGAAAGCTAACACATGATAGATTTCCCTCTTGTAGAAGCACAAACACATCTCAAACAACATTATTCCATCATTTAGAAAAGATAGCGCGTGCTAGCTTTCCCTCTTGTAAAAGCACAAGTGCATCTCTAACAACATCATTCCATTATGGGGGAAAGCTTGTGCGATCCATCTTTCTGTTTTGCACAAGCACAAATGCATCTCCAACAACATCATTCCATCATGTGGAAAGTTAGCGCATGCTATCTTTCTGTCTTGTGCAAGCACAAGCGCATCTCAAACAACATCATTTCACCGTGGGGAAAAGCTAGTGTGTGCTAGCTTTCTATATTGCATGAGCGCATCTCGAAAAACATCATTCCATTGAAGGGGAAATCTAGCGCATGCTAGCTTTCTCTCTTGCATAAGAACAAGAACATCTCGAACAACATCATTCCACCATGGGGGAAAGCTATGCTAACTTTCACTCTTGTACAAGAAAAAGTGCATATCAAATAACATCATTCCACCATGGCGGAAAGCTAGCGTGTTCTAGCTTTCCCTCCTTCACAAGCACAAGTTCATCTTGAATAACATCATTCCACCATTGGGGAAAGCTAGCACATGCTAGCTTTTCGTCTTTCACAAGCACAAGTTTTTCTCAAACAACATCATTCCATTGTGGGGGAAAGCTAGTGCATGTTAGCTTTCCCTCTTGCCCAAGCACAAGTTCATATCGAATAACATCATTCCACTGTGGGGGGGAAATTAGTGTGTGTTATATTTCCCTCCTTCATAGGCGCAAGCTCATCTTGAACAACATCATTGCACTGTGGGAGAAAGCTAGTGCATGCTAGTTTCCCCTCTTGCAAAAGCACAAGCGCATCTCAAACAACACCATTACAATGCCAGGGAAAGCTAACACATGCTATATTTCCCTCTTGCAAAAGCGCAACAAGATCTCGAACAACATCATTCCATTGTAGGGAAAGCTAGTGCATTCTAGCTTTCCGTCTTTCACAAGCGCATCTCGAACAACATCATTCCATTGTAGGGGAAATCTAGTGCATGTTAAATTTCTCTCTTGCACAAGCACAACTTGAAGAACATCATTCCACCATTGAGATAAGCTACCGGATTCTATCTTTCCCTCTTGCACAAGCACATGTTCATATTGAATAACATCATTCAATCATGGGGGAAAGCTAGCGCATGTTAACTTTCCCTCCTTCACAAGCACAAGTTCATCTCAAACAACATCATTCCACCATCTAGGAAAGCTAGTGTGTGCTATCTTTTTTTCTAGCACAAGCATAAGCGTTTCTCGAACATCATTCCACTGCGGGGAAAGCTAGCACATGCTATCTTTCCCTCTTGCACAAGAACAAGTGCATATCAAATAACATCATTCCATAGTAGGGGAAAGCTAGTGTGTGTTATCTTTCCCTCCTTCATAGGCACAAATTCATTTCGAACAACATCATTCCACCATGGGGGAAATCTAGCCATGCTAGCTTTCCCTCTTGCAGAAACACAAGCGCATCTCAAACATCATTCCATCATCGGGGATAGCTAGCATGTGCTAGCTTTCCTCTTGCAAAATCACAAGTGCATATCGAACAACATCATTTCACTGTGGGGGAAATCTAACGCATGCTAGCTTTCCCTTTTCCACAAGCACAAATGCATCTCCAACAACATCATTCCACCATGTGGAAAGCTAGCACATGCTAGCTTTCCGTCTTGCGCAAGCACAAGTGCATCTCCAACAACATCTTTATTGATTGTAGCTTCCTCAAACAAATATGGTAGTAAATAAAGAGGTGCAAATTTATAGCAAAGAATAACCCCACAGAACTATAATATGATATTTAAGTAATGGAAAACTCATTGCCCCTTCTCGTTGAGTGATAAGCCAATATTGTCAAAATTCTAGAGTTTCCTTCCAACCTACATCCTTCGGTATGTTTTGGTTGCTCATAATATTAAAATATTTAAAGGAAAATCCTCATCTCCTTAGATATCTATCACCTCTGCTTCGTCCCTTTTAAAAGAATCAGTGGTAGTTGATTTTTCAAATATTAATATCCAGAGCTCACTCCCATAGAAAATAAGTGGCTAAAATTCTTAAATTTGTGGGATTGGTTCAAAATAGTGAATCCCTAGGCAAAGAAAGCCACCCTGAGGAATGTCCCTATAGACTCATCATAGTGAAAGAAAACATCAGTGTCTGGATCTCGAGACATAAAAAAACCATTTTTTCTTTTTGGTGGGGCTTCTAAGGCTAATCCAAGGAACACGGTCCACTTGGGGAACCATCTAGGATGTTGATGGGAGACTGACATTTAAATTTGCATGGGGGTCTACTATCTGTAAAAAATGACATTACATAAGTTGTTGTCCTCCAAAGATTCCTTCTTCATGCCTTAACCTTTGTACATATCATTTCAGTTGATGACTCTTTCCTTGTCATACAACTTCTCTCAAGGACAATATTGGCCTTGAACTTGCAACTCTAGAGACTATGTGAGAGGGTCATGGAAGCAATAGAGATTCACAAAGGTTCAACATTAAGAAGTGTTGAGAAAACATAATGAGCTAGAAGACTCTCTTGTCAATGAGGTCTCAGAGATATCAAAAAGAAGAATGCTTTGATTCAAAGAAGAGAGGATGCTTGAAATATCTCACTCTTATGATCATATCTTGTGACATATGTCATGTACATCTCTCTACCACAAAAACACGTCTTGTACATATCTCTACCACAAAATTCAGAGCTTCAAATGACCCCTCTAAGGGTGGATAAAATGTTTACCTATAGCAGATCATATGAGTCTTGTGCACTACTTTTTTCATATAATAGTTTAGTAACCACGACACATATATTAGTGTATTTCGGCATTCAACTGGTATGGTTGACCTTGTATGTGAGAGCTTTGCGATGATTCCCTCAACCAAATTTAGATGGATATGGGGAAAAATGAGAATTTTTTTTCTAAAAAAGGGGCCACCTTGATATAGGCATGGCCAGTGTATTCGTCTTTTCTACAAATTAATATAAAACTTCCTTGTTACTGTTAAAAAAAATAAGAGCCAAATCTCTTTTCAGGGAGATAGAAAATTCCAAGTTACAACAAATTAATAGAAATTCAATTATGCAGCGAACCAAAGTGCCAACAAAGGATCTGAGCTTGAAGAAGGAACCCTCAAGATTAAATTGATAGTTGAGAGAATATAACCCTTCAAGGTTCATCCTCCATGAAGAAATGGCTAAGGAGTAGAGTACAAGTGTTTTCTAAAGGTGGAAAACCCTAGGAAGCTATATCCCCCCTCATGGAGATCAATGTCAAATTTATCAAAACAGGTGAGGTGGACATGGTCACTGGCACTATGGAAAGATGTAGAAAACACCATTTTCATTAACATCAACAATGACAATGAGGTCGGTATTCAAGTATCCCCTCATGTTTTGTTTACTACATCTTGATGTCTTTCGTGAAAATGTAATAGTTGTGCCTCTCAGTAAGAAATGATTTATTCGTAAAAGTAGTGATTGGGTTTTCATCACAAAGGCTACACAAACTTTGTGTCCTATAGCTGAGAGCCATAGAGGCCTTAAATTTATGAATAAAATCTAGAGCCATGTTGAGGGTTGATTTGGATTGATTCCCTGGTTTCTTGTAAGTAAGATCTGTTTTAAATTCAAGTCACAAAAGTTTCTCTTTTGAAGGATTGAGATTAATGTGATGAATGATTAATTGCCCATATTTAGAGATACCTTCTTAAACAAGTGATCTAGTTTATAGACTAATAGATGGTTCCTTGTAGAAGCTATCCATCTATTGGGGTGTTGTTGAAGAAGAAAAGACTACCAGCAATGAAATATGATAGGAGGATGTTGCATTGCCTACCAAGCAATCTTATTTTCAATCTCCAAAATATTGTAATCTTAGACCACTACAGAGTGCCTTTTCCCAACAATGGATTACTTGCCTTTTATGAGATCTTTTTCTTTATGTTTTTAATAGAGGTTGGACACCCCTTTTAACCTGATTTTGGGTGCTATTAAAGGATATTTTCAGAATCTATGTCGTCCAAAATTGACCTCACGCAAGGATTTTCTATGAAGGGTAAATTCAGCCTGATATATATCTAATCTTGGCTAAAGAATGCTACCTTCATTAAAGTTGTTTTCAACTTGCTTATGGGATGGAATGCTTACCTTCAAGAGTTATCTTGTGCTTAGTATATGTTAAGCATCTAACCATTGCCAATCTAAATGCTATTGAAGCTACAAAACAAAAGAGAAAAGATGAGGACTAAAATTGGCAAAGGCTCTTCTGCATCTTGTCTATGTCCAATCATTAAAACCATTGCTTCTACCATCCTACATCTCCCTCCTTTTCCCTCACACCTAAACCAACAAATTTTCCTAATACTGGAAAAGGTTATATATATAGATTTTTGTCTCCCTGTACTACACCTGAAACTCAGTATAGCCTAGAAATAACAGACACAGATGATCTTAGAGGGATTTGGGAATTTTTTTGTTTGTTTAAAGACCTGTCTTTTGATGTTTACTAGATCCCCATATTTGCAGGTCATGGTTGGTGTTATTGCAACTAGTAGACAAATTTTTAGAGTCCTTAGTTCTAAAGAATTTACAAGTATGATTTTGACATAGGTTGTCCAGAATGTGGTTAAAATCCCTACTAAGAACCTTTCCTGGACAAAGACAACTTGCTCCATTATTTCCAATGGGCAGGATGATGGAAAAAATAGAACATTGTTGAATTTTCTTATCGTTTTCCCCAGGGGAGCAATGTTTCTTCAATCTTTTGATTCTTCTCACCATGTAAAAGAAATTCTTAAATGCTCAATGACCTATTGATTCAGCATTGGAAGTGAAGAAGGAACATGCCCAAATTGTGATGGAGGATGCTTCAAACTATATCACCGATGGAAGAGTTATAACAGAGAGACTTTTAGATATTATAATGTTTATTTTATCTAATAATGTTATATATTATAACTTTTATGTTTATTTGGTTGTATACTTTGTAGAGGTGTTATAGAGGAACCTCCTCCACTTCTCAATCCTTAAATTCCTTCATCAATGACCATAACATAGTATTTAGTACTACAATCAAGGGCATCTCTTCTGGATACTTTGTCAAAAAAATCTAAGTGAAGATAGTGACAAGGAATGTCTTTTTCATATCCCAGTGCATGAGCGAGAATGCATCCATCATTTTATTTTGTTATTGTGCTTTTTAAAAATAATTGAAACCCATCAAGTTGAAGCTGATGCATACATTTTTCAATAGGGGATAGAGAACATGCTTCAATATAGGGGGTTTTTTATGTCTTTCTTTACCTTCACCCATGTCAGTGGTATTGCATTTAAAAAAAATGCTTGTATGTTCACTGGGGTTATTTTTGGATTATTTTTCTTGTTTATGCCCCTGCACAAATGCAACCAATTTGTTTATGAAAGCTATTTAAAGAACGACTGTTAGATTTGACAATATACTACCAAGCTATGCCTCTATGGAAGATGTATAATAAAGAACACGTGATCTAGTATGTTTGGACAAAAAAAAGACAATTTGTGGAGTAGAGAAATAAAGTACTTAATAGAATGGTCAAACAAACTAATGGAAGAAGCCATCTAGGAATCTTTGGCCTTTGCAAGAGGGTGTTATTTTTGCTGCAGATGCTTATGTGTTGAGTGTTCTTTATCTTTTGACTGGAGGTTTCCATTGTAAAAGAACAACCAATTTCCCTTAAAAAATAGAGCAGATTGTATTTTCCATCAACTTACTTATTCCCCCACCCCACCCAACACACATGACACAATTTTATTTTTGCAGAGGGTAAGGGAAGACTGATGCATAACCAATCACATAATTTATGTTTCACTTTATTCCCAAAGAAAACACATGGTTTATGTATTTTGCATCAATGTGCACATTTATAAATATTGAAAAGGTGTAGTGTGGGTTATTTTACACAGCTTAATCCAGGACTATTATAACTTCTAAACATAATTAGTGTTATATTGAAGTATGCATTAGTAGATTGGTGAGTGTCATTATAAATTGTACATGTGACCTAAGTAATCTAGCATTCACAAAGGAAGGTAACTTTTCAAAGGTTGCTAATCCATGTGCATATGCATTCTCATGTTCATTCACAAGTTAGCGGACCTGTATGTATGAATATGTAAAAAGAATTTTGTTTCCTATGTAAATTACAATTCTGAAGGACAACCAAATATTTGTTTTCTATTTTGCTAGGATAATGTTGTATTTGATGTTTGTAGACCTCTCTTTAATACATTTTCGGCATTTGAAAATGATCTAGAAAAGGAGGAAAACCTTGAGAATCTAATAAATACTCAACTTGTTTCCTTACAAAAGGCTTTGGGAATACCTGATGACAGTGAAAGGAAGAAAGTGCTAGGAAGGTATTTAACCTTTATAGAATTGTGTGACTTGGTCATTACACATTAGATACAGTACCTGAAAATTTTCCATCAACATGAGGTCGTTTAGATGGCTTGGAGATGTATCAATACCAAAGGCTCTTGATCCACTCCTTGTCCTCATTTTCATTCTGCATTTTGGCCAATTGATTTATCCTTTCTTAGATAAGCATGGAGTTTCTATGAAAGCAATAAGAAGGTTTATTTTGGGCATGCTACTATCTTCTGTTGCATTTCTTTTATATTAGGGTTTCTCCAGTTATCAATTGATAAAAGAATCACTTCAAGATCCATCGCATCTTATATTAACATTATCTCAAATTCCAAGCCTGATAATAAGGATAATTTGGGATTGTTCAACTTTGCATACCAAAATGAAAAGGAAAAGAAAATATCAATTATTTGGTAGGTACCTCAGTATGTAATACTAACAACAACATAAGTAATATTCATGGTCATTGGATTGAAACTTTCTTATTTGCAAGCCCATGTTTCTATGAAGTCAGTAGTTGAAGCAATCTAGCATCTGACATCTGTTGAAGGTGATTTGATCACAATTTTAGTTGTGGGTATCATTGGGAACCAGCTATCAACAAAAAAGAGGTCATTTTTATTTGCAGTAGAAGGAATTATTGGTATGGTGTTCATGATATGGCTAAGTGCATGTTTCAAAAATGCAGATAACCCCAATGTTGAAGAAGGTAGTGTCATTGTTAATTCATAAGTTTGAGTCCAACATGTTGGAATGAGTAAGTCCTACTTGTCTTATAACTTAATTTGTGAAACTTAACATGTCTGCATGCTTTTCTAGACCAAAGTTCGACCATATTTTCCTTGAAGTCCCTATTTAGGTTCTCGGATGAATAGAGATAAAACAATCATGTTTAAAAGAGATCAGAATGCAGGACCATCCTTGATCCTGCACATTGCTCACAATGTTGTGACTTTGGTTTATATTATGACCATATTTTACCTTACTTAAGGGAAGGACGGTTCTAACCTCATAGAGTTTCCATGGCATTTGGGCTAAAGGTTTAGAAATGATGCCTAAACAATGTACAGAGCCAAACCCAACTTGATTGAGCAAATTGGTAATATCATATCTGCAACATCGTTTCTCTCTGGCAGGAGATGCCAACTCAATACCCACAAATTCCATGGTAATGACATTTCCACCACCAATTATAAAAGTGTGATATGAAGTGCTCTTCAGGAACATCAACGAAATGTAGATAATTGGATTGATTTTGGCTAAGAATTTCCCAGTTTGAATCGATTGTGTTTGTTTCCAGCATGTATGAGATATTTGATTCTTTTCAAGAACCCATTGTTCACCCTTTGGTTTAATTGAGTGTGAAAGAAAATAGGACTAAGGAGCTATCTGATTGAAATTTGTGGAGTTATCATTTAACCCAGAGACATAAAGGATTAGTGAGTGCCCCTAATATTCAAGATTTGGATATTGTAAGAAATGTTGTCACCATTGCTATGTTCATGAAAGATGCATTTTTGAAACTCAATTTAGGAAATGGACGCTAAAGATAAAATAATCAATCATGTTGAGGAACTAGACTCCCAAATATTTATACATGTGGATCCCTATACTCTGTTTTATATTTCAAGTGGAATGGCCAAATATTTTGAAAGAGGATTATATTAGGCATGTCATGTCGGAAATTTGTGTCTGTCCTCCAACGTTTGGCCATCATTTTTTTGATTTATTGAGGTCCTAGCATAAATTTCCATTGGGATTTGGAGCTTGGATTCTCTGTTCCTCCTCTATCATTCAATTTTCTATTGATTACACATAAATTGACCAAAATCCGTGATAACAAAATTCTTCATTAGCATGGGTGATATACTTTCCTCTTTTCAATTACATGGTGCATTGTCTCTTTTTCATATGGATGTTCATTTTTCTCAATGCCTTTGTACATTTGTTTAAAGAAATCCAATCCTTTAAATCTTTTTGAATATATTTAGTAGGGTGGGAGCCTATATTAGCATTAGATTCTCTTATGTTGTTTGTTCACATGGAGTGATTGAAATTTGAATCCTAAAGTAGTGTGAAAGGGAGTTTAATTGAAATCACTAACTTTTTGCTTTTGTGGAGAATGAGTGGATAGCTATTCCACAACGTAAATTCAAAAAACATTTGAAAAAGTAAGAGAGAAAGAAAAAACTTATTTAGAAATAAGAGGGGAATTTACAAATATCAACACAGTGAGTGTGATCATGTAGATTTTAATTAACTATTCTAGCTACCATAGAAGTGTGTTGAGCAATGAAGGTCGAGACTCAACTTCTAATTTCCTTCTTTAATCACAATCACACTCTATTTTCACCCTTTTCATCAGAAACCTCTGCCATATCCTCCATCCTCCATCCTCTCACTCTTCCCACGGTCTTCATCTTCAATGTTGCCAGTGGTGCACTCCTTGAAGTAGGACCATGCCAAAATAATAAGAACAAAGATTGCCAATGGTGCACTCCTTGAAGTAGGACCATGCCAGAATAATAAGAACAAATTCTATGAGAGCGAGCAGAGAACCCTCTCCACCCAAGATTATGGTGCCGACCTCAACCCTTGGGTCATGATCCACTCAAGATCGTTCTGAATTCTCCTTAAGCTAAAGTAGCTTATTTGGCTCCCTGCTGAAACCTTTAACAAATCCGATCCACATGTCCTCGTGAAACCTCGCCTAAAGAAACTAGCACCAAGGGCAAGCCTTACACTTCCATACAACCACGACCTAGTCCTTACACAAGCGCCTTTTGCAACTCGCAATTCGTAAGTTATTGGGTCGAAGACCCTAGACTCCTCTTTTCCAATCTCCTGATACCCGAGATGATGATACGGGTATAGCCCCTTCTCGTTGGCGCTCTCCATGCGTAATCGTCGGCTAGGGCTAAGTACTAGAACCTCTCGCAACTCACGACCTTGTGAGTTGGAGTATCGAACTTTGGCACTTTCCCTTTGCGAAACCCCAAGAGGCGATGGTTGACCCCCTTTTCTCACTTCTCGCAACTCACAATCTAGAAAATTGAAGGATTGAACCTTCCTGCTCCTCTTCCGTGAATCCATGAGACGTGATAGTCACCGAATGGTTGACTCCTTCCCAAGGTGATGCATGTTCCCCGCCTATCACCTCTTCCGTCCTTCCTCTGGAGTTTGTTGTTATGCCACCTGTCAACTATGTGGCCCTCCTATCAGACGTTCCACATGTTCGCACGAGCCTCGACTCTCGACAATTCATGATTTCCATAGTCAAAAGTGATTCCTCTCAAACTCCAAATTCCCGAGTGCACAATATGGTGAAGGTTTTGATCCAACGGTCTTCCCGTGACCTGGA